>CAJPEV010000405.1:46765-104016 GCA_905338385.1 Darwinula stevensoni
GCTCGCATGTGCATTGGGAGAAGAATTGCAGAACAGGAAATGTGGCTGCTTCTTACAAAAGTAAATTGAAACTTGAATTTCCCACCAGTGTTCCAATACTTTCATGTGCCTCTTGGTCCTTGAAGTCAGAGCGCAATCAATCTCTGTTGTGCTTTCTGAGACTTCTGATTTACCATTTAGCTGCCATTGCATTGCAGAGTTTTTAGTGGAGTCAATCCTCATGCAAAAAATTATTCATAGAAGTGCAATTTGTTATTTTACATTCTGTTTTCTTTCACATTTTCAAAGACTGAATCTGCTTAAATAAATCTTTTCTAGATGATCCAGAATTTTCATCTGGAGTACCATCATGAGGACATCGATATACAAACAAGGCTGGTCAACACTCCCAGCCAGCCCTTGAGGTTCAAGCTCATTGACCGCATTTATTGATACCTTTGAAGCCCATACAAGTTTTTTTTTTGCATTCATTTTTCTGAGTAGATTGTGTAATTGTGTAATTTTTTTTGTTTAGATGAAGATGGAATTTCAATATAATTTTTTTGTATTTCCAAAGTTCAAAGCCAAACATTAATAACTTTGGTATTCTCTGAAAGCTTTTGGTTTTGATAAGAATATTTCCTCCCTGAATGTTATTAATTATATTACCTACCCAAATGTTTATTTCACTCAAAGCACAATGAAGTATTGGTTCTTATTTGGTGCCAGAATGTGTTTCATGGTATTATTACTAGCATTAGCTGTTATTGATTCCTTGAATTTGAAAAATTTGAGTACACCTTCATTATGCATTTTCTTGGAATATTTTTTTTGTTGGCATGGATTTTTTCTTCTAGATTTCATGATTAATGTGCCTAATATTGCCTTGTAAAATGGCAAGTTTGGCAACAAATAATATGTACAATTGTCCAAGAATTCTCACTTCCATGTTGGAGAGTAAGTGATGTTTTACGTATTTCCAGGGTTCTACCTCACTCTTCTGGCTATTTACTATGACGGATTTTTTCTAGCCCTGTTTTATAAGCAAGGATATTTATTATTTGTATCTGTCATACTTTGTACTTACATGCTTTTTTTTCATACAAAACACAAATGGTCATCCTCTAAAGGATCTTCTTTAATTTCAACTGGTGTTAGTTCTGTTTTGAGTCTTCTTGGAATGGCTGGATGTTTGGAAATTTTTTTAACACGTTGACTGCCATATGACCCACCCAAGGGTCATTTGGGTTTTTTGTCCTGTGGTACTACCCACCATTAGGCCATTTGCCACTTCATATTTGAAAGTCTTTATATTTTGGGGGTCTTCCTGTATGGGTGTTTGGTTTGCATGATGTCCTCTGAAGGTATCCACTTCCATAAAAAGAAAAAAAATTTTTCTGCAGTTCTCTTTGTAATGCTATTATTCATTAAAGCAGTGAATTAATTTGATACTTTTGCTCATTCAAGTAAATAACATATTTTACTGTTAACTCTTTATATTTGCCCCAAATCAAATAAAGTACATACATGTGAGTAATTAATAAAGTCAAAGACGATGAAATTAGTTATATGCAAAAAAGTTGGTACAGGCAATTACACAAATTAATGAGCAAAAATGCTGCTGCCACAAAATCTTCTCTATCTTCAATGAGTGTCTTTTCAGTTAAAGATTTCAGGTTCATGAAGGTTTGTGGGAGCACTGGGCCCAGAATGTAGATATTTTATCATGTTATTCTGTAAGCCTGTCTGGAACCCATTGCCTCCCTGAACTCCAAAGCCGTAGGTGCATCTCATAGATTCTTTGGTTGGTTGTATGCTGTAGTGTTACGCTCATTTAATTTAATTTAAATTATTTTAAATAAATCCATGAGTGGACCATTATATCATGAAACACTATGTTATGCAACAATCAGGACCGTAAATAAGGGGGGGGCAAGGGGGGGCATTGCCCCAGGCGCCACCTAAGGAAGGGGGCGCCAAGAAGGGAGAGGGTGTGAAGCAAGCCCATGGTGAATGAGGCCCAGAAAAAAAAGTGCTGCTCAGTGAAAATAAAATCATGCTGCAAAGAAAGTGGATTTTGATCATGTCATTCACATCTTTGTGTTTCGCAAAGCAAGGAGAGCTGTGCTATGACTAAAAGGATTTAGGGAAAAAGCCACCTGGAAATAAGACCCCCAGATTTCACAAAGGCAGAAAGGTGTCATCCCATTATGTTTGGGTCAGATTAAAGACTCCAACTTCAGCCCATTCCTTTAAAATGAACAGTATGGCCAACCCCCTGCAGGAAATCTTTTGATTATGGCTGTGTTGCAGGATGAGGTGATTCCACTCTCTGAACGCTTCTTGGAATTTGTTCTCAAGTAAAAATTGCCCTGGGGTCATGTAAAATTTTTTTTTTTTATCTCCTGCCTATCCACTCTCACACCTTTTTCCAGGGAGTGGAGAGGATCAGGATTAGCTCCCCTCCTTGACCCCCCCGCCCCTCCCTGAAGTCTGTTCAAGCATTGCATTGAGATGAGTCCATGTTCATAGCTGAACAGAGTCCTTCTTCCCTTCATAATGAAAATAGGAAAATTATATTTTATTTTATTTATAGCATTTTATTATATTTATATATTTTATTTTATTTATATATAGAATTGCTTCCAATGAGCGATGCTTTGCATCTTCCATCATTTTATTTTAAATGGAAACGAATCAGTGATATTTTACTTGAATAATTTATGGAAATTCACCTTAAAATATTAAAAACATGGATAATTATGAGCCACATCCCAGCTTGAATGTGTCTCAACATCACCAAGTGAATGTCTTTAATTATCTAATATGTGTAAATATAGAGAAATTAATAATTATGAAGCAACTACCCGGGTGGCTTTTATGCATTTTCATCTCAGGTGGCAATTTTCAGCTTTTGTCAATTCTGGGGATCTTTTTTCCAGGTGGCTTTTTCTGAACCCCAATTATAGAGGGCGACTTGCAAGTGTGTCAATGAATACTCTTGGGATACTAAAGAGCTCATGACTATTCCGTATACTTGAATTTAAAAAAAAGCCAACTTGGCTTTGCCATTCACTTAAAGGGAGGGCGTGAAAACTTAGATATGGATATACAAGTACTAGTTCAAAGTGGACGGGCAGGCACAACTCAGGGAAAACGCCAGGGAGGGGGGGGGCACGTTCATGACTCTCTGTCCTGGGGTGCCACATGGAGTATTTATGGCCCTGGCTATAATGCCTGCAGCAAGAACAGCCACATTCTTCATATCTGCTATTGGCAGCTTTGAAAGTTACTTTGCTTGTATGCAGACACCAGTGGGTTTTATGGCCCCTGAGTGATGTTGAATCACTATGAGGCCATATGACCTATCAATATCCATATATCAAATTTTCTATGTACAAGATGTGTGGAATTCCAGAAAGCATTCTTATCACTAATGACCATTATTGTTGCATTGTTGCCCTAGTCATGCTTTTGGCCTCTGGGGGAGGAATAAGGCAATAGGCAGAAAATGGACATGAAAGACAATGTGTTAATGGAGTTGTGACTACTTGTATGCCAGATATGCATTAGTTCCATGCAATATTCTGATATTTTTTCATCCAAAATACAATTATTTGTTTCTCTGTTGCACCTGTGCTTGGTCTTTGGAATTTATGGTATTGCTTACCTGAATGTGAGATGGTTCACCATGTATACTCAACTCTGTACCTGGTGTTTGGATTCCTCATACTCTTAACAGTATTATATATGGTATTATTGCTGCTTCTTTCTCTCAGTGAGTGCCTTATTGAAGTGACAACATTTCCTTTTGTTTTCTCAGCAAAATATCTCACTAGATGCTTGCTTTCAGCAGCTTTTTCTTCAGGGTTGTCAATGGATGATTGGAGGTAGAACATTCCTTTTTCCTAGCCTGATGTATCTCCATGAAAGCAGGCATGGAATGGGTGTCTCAATTTCCACATGGAGACAACTTCTTTCTTGATACTTTTCTTTTTGTATGGAATTGCTGTATGGCTCCAATTGGAAAGCATTGCATTTGCTGAATTCCTAATTTTCGTACTTATTACTAGAGAACTGATGATGATCATTTTGCTTCACAATGAGCACTTTCTTAACAAGAAAAAGGAGAAGCTTAGCATTTAATATGATCTTTTGCTTGGCTTCTCAGGATATGGTCTGCTAATTCTATGCTACCTCCATTTGCTGTAATAATTGGGGACAATAAAGAATACTTCACCTTTAGATGTTTTTGCCATTTTTCCATCCAAAGCTGAACATGTGGTCATTCAGTTAGTAATGATCTGTGTAACTCAAAATATGAACTAATTCACATTTTGAGTATCAGTGTGACACTTTCTCCTCTTGAAACTGACCAATTGTTCCTCTGGTGTACCTGTTCCTGATCATGCATTTTGATAGTAATATTCATCTGAATGTGATAGGATTTCCCTAAGATGGATGCAACTCTTTTCTTGGAAAATGTTTGGAGATCTTTTACTTTTATCAGTTTTATCAGTACTTGAATAGTCAAATGTCATAATTTATGCTTTATACCTCATAGGGGTGAATTTCCACGGTGTAATTTTTTCATCTCCTCTGCTACAGTAACAAATAAATGCATGCTTTTATCCTCTTTTTTATGCTCTTTTTTCATAAGCACTGATAGATGTTTAGAATAATAACCTGCTGTTCATTCATTCAGAATGTTCATTGCTCAATACAGGATTGGAATGGAATTCATGCATTCCTAATAATAAATTATAATAACAATTTATAATAATTATGTTATAATATACAATTATAATATACAATTATAATAACAATAATAACAATTTTTCTAGTTGCTTGTACCTTAACACTGAAAATTCTGGATTAAGTGGAAATACCACAATTTTGCCTAGTCTAAATGATAATACTTTTCTTTAATCTAATGCTTTCAGTTCCTGCCTGATGCCTTCACTGAATAGAAGCATGACATGATTGCTCTGATATAATGGAAACACTCACATGATGTAGGGAAGCCTTGTGCTTTGATATATATCATTTCAAGGATTTCCAATTGTGTTTACATGACACTTGGAGTAAATGGCTAAAGCCAAAAATCACATCGTTTCCTTCATGAAACAATGGAAACTTAATGGAAAATCAATATTTTCTACGAGATTATCTATGATCAGCCTTTCAGAAAAATTCCAACAAAATCAGTCTCAGTTGATGGAATAAGTTTCTTTATAAGCTCAAGTTTCTTGGATGCTAGAGGGGTAATACTCCTATCAGGAAAAATTATTATTTTTAGTTTCTACCTGCAGGAATGGGGAGGAGTGGTACAAGATTAGAAGCAGGGTTCAGCAGAGCATGTTGAAACCTAAGTCGGCTCTTCTGTACCTCAAACCCATGGAAGAGGTGGCTGAAGAATTTGTAGAAAGAATGAAGTCACTTAGGGATGCCAATGGAGAATTACCAGCAGATTTCATCAATGAACTCTACAAATGGGGTTTGGAATGTAAGGTTCATTTGCATATGCATCACTCCTGACAGTCTCATGATGTATGACTAGCATGTTGTTGAAGAAATGCTGTATTATTCCTCCAGCTGTAAGTTTGGTGACACTGGACAGGAGATTGGGATGCCTTGAGCCCAATCTCAGTGAGGATTCTCCCCCACAGAGGATGATACAAGCTGTTAATGACATGTTTGCAGCCATGAATAGAACTGAACAGGGAGTTTTGCCTTGGTGAAAATTCTTTCCAACCCCATCTTGGAAGAAGCTAGTTCAATCTCAGAGAACACACATGGAGTTAGTCTGATAAAACTTACTTCGCACAAGACCTCATTCATCCATTTTACTGATAATCTCTTCTGCATGTTCTGCAGAATCAGCTTGAAATTCATCGATGAGTCAATTAAAAATTTGAAGGAGAGGAGAGTTGATGAAGAACGAGAACCTAGTGTCCTTGAAATTCTCTTATCCAAGACAGACTTGACTCAAAAAGAGGTGTTTGTGATGATTCTTGACATGCTTTTTGCAGGCATTGATACAGTATGTTTCACCTGTCTCTCAGTCCTATGTCAAGTCATCTACATGTTCAGTATATCAAGTTGTATCTCTTGGCAGACCTCAAACACAGTTGGATTTACCATGTACCATCTGGGAAAGAACCCAGAGAAGCAGGAGAAGCTTTATGAGGAATTGAAGAAGGTATTGCCATCCAAGAATATGCCAATCACTCCAAAGATCCTGAATGAGCTCTCATTTGTGAAAGCATGCATCAAGGAAACCTTAAGGTGAAGATTTTTTTTACATGAAGGGAAATGCTTCAAGTTATGCTATGTTGTCTGTAATAGACATTTCTCCTTATTCAGGTTGATTCCAATCGCTCTTGGAACAATTCGGGTGTTGGATTGTGATGTTGTCCTTTCAGGATATCATATTCCTAAGGGGGTGAGCTGTCTTGATGAAAATGACTCTCACTTCAATTAATTGGGTAATTTTGTAATGAGTTCTTCTTTCATCAGATGCATCTAATCACCATGAACTATATTGCATCACATCTGGAGGAGTATTATCCTGAACCTGAGAAGTTCAAGCCAGAACGATGGCTACAAGGACAGAAGGATGAAGTGACTGCATTTGCCTCAATTCCATTTGGTCATGGGGCTCGCATGTGCATTGGGAGAAGAATTGCAGAACAGGAAATGTGGCTTCTTCTTATCAAAGTAACTAGAGATCTGAGTTTCCCACTTCCTGAGTCAGTCTTTGTAATGCCACCAATGAGAGTCAATATATATCATTGAACTCTCTCATTACATTTCTGAGCTCTCAGTTGAGTCAATCCTTATGCAAAAAAGTTCACAATGGAAGGGCAATTTAATATGATATATTACAGGTTTTCTTTCTTCTTTTCAATGACTGAATGTGTTGGAATGAATTTTTTCCAGATCATCCAAAATTTCCACCTGGAATACCATCATGAGGATATCGATATACAAACAAGGATGGTCAACACTCCTAGCCAGCCCTTGAGGTTCAAGCTCATTGACCAAGTTTATTGACCAACTCTTGAGGTCCTATCAAATATGTTGCTCGTCTGATATTCTAATTTCTTATATGATGTATGCCTGACTGCATGAATTTTTCTTCACCTTGAAAATGGATTTAAAAGATTTTATCATTTCACAAATTGTACTGTACTGCCAGACTCTCTTTGTTAGTAGTGACTTTAAACCTATTTTCCTACAGAGCATTTTCATGTTGGCCCCAACTGGAATTACAATGCATTTAATTTCGTCTCTGGTACAATATTTTTTGGAACCTATTGTGATCACAATGTTTTTTTATTTCAGTATTACCTGTATTCACTGTTATGATTTGCTTCAAGTTGACAATTTGAGTTTGTCTCCATAATGTCTTACCAAAAGATTTTGCTGCTGCGAATATTCTTCAGTCTTTACATTTGGAGTGTGCCTTTATGATCACTAGTGACCTGAGAAGTGTTCCCCAAATAACAAAAATCATTACACTATATATATCCTATCATTGTCAAATGTTGTGCTGTATGAAATTTCCAGTTTATTTTTATACTACCCATGGTCATGAGTGATTTCTTCAAGTTCTCCTTTCCAATCAATAATTATTGTGATATATTTAGGACCTGAATGTATTAAGGTTTATGAACATAATGTTCACTTCAGATTTTGAACTGGTGAGTATATTGTGATTCAACTGGACATTGTTTAATATTTTGAGGTTTTATTGCTGTTGTTAAGGGATGTATACTCAAGATGTTCTCATTCCATGATTACCATGTAACGGTCTGGCATTTTCAATTTTTGGAACTGATTATTTGTTCTTTCTTGTCTGTGACTGGTCAATGCAATTGAAATACTGGCTGGCCCAAAACAAAAGTCCAGAACTTCGTGGGTCTGCAAATGGGACACTGTGCTAAGCATCATCTTGAAATTTTCATTGTCATACTCAATACATGTAGGTGGTTTCTGGGAAATTTAAATGAATTTCCCTGCTCTGAACATGAGTAAGAGCTCTTTCTGTTCAAGTCGTCAAATGAGCAAAGTGTGTGGGAGCATTTGCAGGCATGCTGCCTTGGCCCAAGATCCAAGGAGGACACATCCTTGGAGGACCCATCAAGCATTTCTTTCATTGAGGTCGGTCAAATTTCTTCGTGCACTCACTTTTGACATCACGCAGGAGAAAAAATTGTTACACGTGTAGTTTACGATTAATTTCAATAAAAATTTCTTGTTACATTACCGGCAAATATTGCATGTAAAAGCCTGTAAATATCCTGTTGATAACTCATATGGTACACCATCTGCAGGTGTGTTAAGTTCGGGACTTTTTTTTGGGCCACCCAGTATACCTGAATGTGATGAGATTCCCCCTCATAGGGACTCATCTCTGTATTTGCTCAGTATTTGCATATTTGACAGTTGCTTTTCATGCTTCATTCTCTCATGGGTGGTATAGTCAAGATGGCTTCCATCTATTTCTTCAGCAATGCTTCTCAATGAAGCTATGGTGTATATTACATTTCTCTCATGGGCTGTCTGTAGATGTTTTGGTTTTTGCTTTCATAGCAGTGTTAAATAAACTCTTGGTCTTTCTTAATCTTGTATTTCCATGCAAAAACTCTTTGAAGTATTTGACTCTTCTATGGTCTTAAAAATAAATATGTATTTTTAATTGTGCTTTTCTGACAATGCTCACTATCAAATCTATCCTTCCTTTTGACCTCATTATTATAATTTTAGACAGAGAACCTTAAGTGTGGTTATGTCGATGCCAGGACCAGTGTCACTCTGGCCCTCCATTTATATGGAAATGGCTTTGAAAGTCTTAAGGGTGGTGGAGTGATTGTGCTTATTTATTATTATGACAGATGAAACCCTGGTTTGCCTCCACCCATTTTGAAATTTAAAAATAGATATATTCCAATGTGCATTTTAAAAATTTTGATCGCATAGGGTATACATTTCTCAAAGTTAGTGAATGTTCACAATTTTCCACAACAGAGGATGAGATTGCTTTTGCCTGGAAGAAGAATACTAGGCAGTTTAAGTGGCTGGACCACTACTCCCTATCCATGTCGATCCAAGGCAACAGAAGCATCTTATGCTGGTCCATCAGTCACTGACAAGACTCCATTGTCCTTTGAAGATATTCCTGGAACCCGAAGCATCCCTGTTCTCGGTTCACTGTGGGATGCCACCCTCCCATTCTTTCGATGTATGTCACTTTCAATTGTTCACTTAGTGTCTTTATGTAATTGTGATCCAACCTTATCTTATCCATATCTTGAATTTTGGGGATTTTTCAGCTTCAAAGTTTGACAAGAATGCACTCCATAAATTCCTTTGGTCCAGATACAAGAAGTATGGACCAATATGGAGAGAAGTCTTTCCCCTTCGATTCACTGCTGTCAGCCTTGTCAAGCCAGAAGACATCAAGATGATGTTCCGGCTGGAGGGGAAAACCCCTGAACGGCCTAGTCTTGAATCGATGAAAGAAGTGCGCCTAAAATATCTTGATGAGCAGCTTCAAAATCCAGGCGTACTCCTTGCGTAAGCTCTTGTATGCAGAATTCTGGTACAGGCTGATGTCAGGGGATGGACTGCTGTCCCCTATTCATCAGCACATGTCACAGACAGAGTTTGAGCCCACTGCAGATTAACAAAGTTTTAAATTCCAACAATGGATTCCCATTTTGGTGAGGGCATTCCTTAGAAGAATAACATGACTGCTCTCAAGTCATGTCCCTTTGGCACTATAGGGGTATATTAAGATTTTACCTTTCTCCTTAAATGGACTAAAATGAGGAAGCACTTGATTTAAAAGTGGGGAAACTAAATAATGCTTTTCTTAGTATTTAGAACAAATGAATTTTTTAGAAGATAACAGCTTCTGTTAGGTTTTCATGCATGATTGCCTGTGTCCATCCATTTATAGTGGGGAAGCTAAGAGGAATACCTTACCATTCCTCACCAGATGTATTTTTATTTTTATTTATTTTATTTTTTGCAAGAAGTCCTTCTGATCCCATGAAAAAATATTCACCCTTAGAAAACCATTTCCTCAAAGGTGCCTGATCATTCGTCTGTCATAGGAATTTTAAAAGAAACATCAGTCTCATCGTATGATTGAATTAACCTCAAGTGTGTAAAATCCAGTGTTTTTTCTTCTTGTGTGATACTGAATGTTCATGATGAAAGCTTCCACATCCAGGAATGGAAAGGAATGGTACAGGATTAGAAGCAGGGTTCAGCAGAGCATGATGAAACTGAAATCAGCTCTTCTGTACCTCAAACCCATGGAAGAAGTGGCTGAAGAATTTGTAAAAAGAATGAAGTCACTTCGGGATGCCAGTGGGGAATTGCCTGCAGATTTCATCAATGAACTCTACAAATGGGGTTTGGAATGTGAGGTTCATTAGTATTTGGCATTCCTAATGGAAGTCTCATAATGCATGACAGAAAAGTTGTTAAGAAAATGATGGATACTTCCTGTAGCTGTGAGCCTGGTGGCTTTGGATAGGAAATTAGGATGCCTGGAACCAAACCTCAGCAAGGATTCTCCTCCACAGAGGATGATAGGGGCAGTGAATGACATGCTTGCAGCTGTGAATAAAACAGAATTTGGAGCCTTGCCCTGGTGGAAGTTCTTCCCAACCCCATCTTGGAAGAAGCTAGTTCAATCTCAGAGAACACACACGGAGTGAGTAGTGATGAATGCATTTCTGACAAGACCTTATTCATCTATTTTACTGATAATCTTTTCTGCAATTTTGGTAGAATCAGCTTGAAATTCATTGATCAGTCAATGAAAGCTCTGAAGGAGAGAAGAGCCGATGAAGACCGAGATCCTAGTGTCCTGGAAATCCTACTATCTAGGACAGACCTGACTCAAAAAGAGGTGCTTGTGATGATTCTTGACATGCTTTCAGCGGGCATTGATACGGTTTGTTTCACCTGTCTTTGAGTCCAGTGTCAAGTCAGCTACATGTTCAGTATATCAAGGTGTATCTCTTGGCAGACCTCAAACACAGTTGCATTCACCATGTATCATTTGGCAAAAAACCCAGAGAAGCAGGAGAAGTTGTATGAAGAAGTGAAGGACATATTGCCATCCAAGGATACGCCAATCACTCCAAAGGTCCTGAATGAGCTCTCATATTTGAAAGCATGCATCAAAGAAACCTTCAGGTGAGATTATTTTCACATGAAGGGAAATGCTTTGAGATTCCACATAGTTCATAAAAGACACGTCTCTTTACTCAGGTTGAATCCAATTGTTTCTGGAACCGCTCGGGTGTTGGATCGTGATGTTGTCCTTTCAGGATACCACATTCCTAAGGGGGTGAGACTGTCTTGATGTCTCTAACATAAAGTAATTGGGTAATACTATGGTATTCTTTCTTTAATAGGTGTTTCTCATCTCTGTGAACATCATAACATCTCGCCTGGAGGAGTATTTTCCTGAACCTGATAAGTTCAAGCCAGAGCGGTGGCTACGAGGACAGAAGGATGAACTGACTCCTTTTGCCTCTATCCCATTCGGTCATGGAGCTCGTATGTGTCTTGGGAGAAGAATCGCTGAACAGGAAATGTGGCTTCTTCTTACTAAAGTAATGAGATCTGAATTCCCTACTACCCATTCCTGATACTTTCATGTACGAGGGCCACTCAATAAGTTATCTACCTGAATATGAAAGAAACATCAGAGGGGAAAAATAACACTTTATTTTTCAATGTAGTCAACATCTGACATCTGCAAGGAAAACTTGGAGTTTTCTAAACAAATCGGGGAAACTTTTTTTCCCAGAATAGTAACTGTTGATGAAACTTGGGTTCATCACTGGGATCCCGAAACCAAGCAGGAGTCCATGCAGTGGAAGCATGAGGGATCACCAACGCCTCGCAAATTTCGTGTTCAGAAATCTGCAGGAAAGATTATGGCCACCGTGTTTTGGGACAGCGAGGGACTACTGCTGGTTGTGTTCATGCCAGACAAGTGTACAATCACTGGTGATTCCTATGCTACCATCATGAAAAATTTACACGATGCCATCAAGGAAAAACGCAGAGGAAAGTTGTCAAGGGGGGTCCTTCTTCTCCATGACAATGTGCCCGTCCACAAATCATGGAAAGTTCAGGCAGCAGTGAGGGAGTGTGGCTTTCAGGAGCTCAACCATCCTCCCTACAGCCCGGATCTGGCTCCTAGTGACTATTTTCTGTTCACATGCTTGAAAAAATTATTGCTGGGAAAAAGATTTTCATGCAATGAAGAGCTGAAAGTTGCCATTTCTGATTGGTTTGATGGACAAGAAGTTGACTTCTATTCCCAGGGAATAAAATCCTTGGAATCAAAGTGGAATAAGTTTGTTGAGTTAAAAGGTGACTACATTGAAAAATAAAGTGTTATTTTTCCCCTCTGATGTTTCTTTCATATTCAGGTAGATAACTTATTGAGTGACCCTCGTACCTCTTGGCCTTTGAAATCAGTTAGAGTACACTCTAACAATCTCTCTAGTGAATTAGTAGCCCTCCCATTCAACCTTGCCATTATATTTTAGAACTTGTAGTAGAATCTGTCTCCATGGAAAAAATATTCACTGTAGAAATGCAATTTGGAAGTACTACATTATGGTTTTCCTTTGTCCTTTTCAAACACTTACTGTTTTGAAATGAATCTATTTCAGATCATCCAAAACTTTCATTTGGAGTACCATCATGAGGACATCAATATACAAACAAGGCTGGTCAACTCTCCTAACCAACCCTTAAGGTTCAAGCTCATTGACCGCATTTATTGATCTCTGGAACCCATTCAGATATTTCTTTTCAGTCATATTTTAGCTTTTGATGAAAGGCATCCCTGATTGTCTACTGTTTATTGCTTCTCTGAAGATGGGATTGCAGGCTTTTTTGCAAGTCCAAAGTTGACTTCCAGACTATAATCTACTTGGGTGTCCTTTGAATGCTTTAGGTTATGGTAAGAATATTTGCTCACTGAGCATTTTTAATGGTATTACCTGCCCAAATGTTTTTTTCACTTAAAGTACAATTATACTGAACAAGGTGTCCCAAAAGGTATGGAAACATTTCAAAAATTAATATCTCTCTAAATTATGCCTCAAATAAAATGATTGAAACAGTAAAATGAAGTGCAACTCAAACATTTTTCAACCTGCTATTGCAATTCCACATGGGTACCATTTGTGATTTTGTAGATGTCTAAGCGATGTTTGAGCTCTTACCACACCTTTTGCAGAGTGTTAGGCATAACTATCGGGACCACTTGGACGATTCTGTTCTTTGGATCCTGATCAAGTGTCTACTTTTCTCCAGTAAGTGAAGTCCTTGACATAGCCCACAAGAAAAAGTCCTCTAGGGTTAGTTCAGGTGATCTTGGTGGTCATGGAATGAACCTGCTATGTCCAATCCACAGATCTGTTTTCTTTCCATGCCTTAACTTGCTAAAATGTGGAGTTGCAACATCTTAGAAAATCAGACTTTTATTGTGCCTGAACCCATCCCTCTTGGATTTTTTTTTACTATTATGGGGCTATGCCAAGGACATTCTTGAGTAAGCAATCTTCAATCTGATCTGAAGAACAGAATTGATGCAGTTATCCAGAAAGTTATACACGACACTCTGCATAAGTTGTGGTAAGAGCTTGAACATCGTTTGGACATCTATAAAGCCACAAATAGGGCCCATGTGGAATTGCAATAACAAGTTGAAAAATGTTTTAGTTGCATTTCAATTTACTGTTTTCATAATTTTATTTGAGGCATAATTTAGTGAGATATTAATTTTTTAAATGTTTCCATACCTTTTGGGATACCCTGTATATTTGGTCCTACTGTTGCCAAAATTTGTTCAGTTGCAGTATTACTTGTATTTATAGTCATGATTCCCTTTAACTTGACATACTTAAGTGTTGTTTCATGATGATGCGTATTAGAATATTTTTTAGCCATGGATTTTCTCTTCATCACTTTCACCATGAATGTGTCTATTATCCCTTGGTAGGAATGGCACTCTGGGCAGCAAATAATGGGTAAAATATGCAAGCCTTTTCATGTCTAGGGAGGGTTACAAGTTGTGTTCTATATGAAGGGCTGAAAGGTCTGTCTAAAAAAAATTTCCAAAAAAGAGTGTTGTTTTTTGTGCTTTAGAACCTTGTTCCTTTCATAGAAAATTATAATTTAATTTAAATTAGGTAAGTAGGTTTTCACATTAACCTGGATATTTACTTTGTGGTGGTATTTTTGTATTCTCCTGGTCATTGCTGGATTTATGGAGTTGTGAAGTAATGTATGCCCAATAATGCAATAGTTCCATGTGGAAGTCACACTTTTTCTCANTACACATGTCCAAAGTCAGTTCTCGATGAGTCCCAAGAATGCTGACTCCAGCTCAGAAGAACATATCTGACATCTGCAAGGAAAACTTGGAGTTTTCTAAACAAATCGGGGAAACTTTTTTTCCCAGAATAGTAACTGGTGAGACTTGGGTTCATCACTGGGATCCGGAAACCAAGCAGGAGTCCATGTAGTGGAAGCACAAGGGATCGCCAACGCCTCGCAAATTTCGTGTTCAGAAATCTGCAGGAAAGATCATGGCCACTGTGTTTTGGGACAGCAAGGGACTACTGCTGCTTGAGTTCATGCCAGACAAGTGTACGATCACTGGCGATTCCTATGCTACCACCATGAAAAATTTACACGATGCCATCAAGGAAAAACGCAGAGGAAAGTTGTCAAGGGGGGTCCTTCTTCTCCATGACAACGCGCCCATCCACAAATCATGGAAAGTTCAGGCAGCAGTGAAAAACGCAGAGGAAAGTTGTCAAGGGGGGTCCTTCTTCTCCATGACAACGCGCCCGTCCACAAATCATGGAAAGTTCAGGCAGCAGTGAGGGAGTGTGGCTTTCAGGAGCTCAACCATCCTCCCTACAGCCCGGATCTGGCTCCTAGTGACTATTTTCTGTTCAGACACTTGAAAAAATGTTTGCGGGGAAAAAGATTTTCATGCAATGAAGAGCTGAAAGTTGCCGTTTCTGATTGGTTTGATGGACAAGAAGTTGACTTCTATTCCCAGGAATGAAATCCTTGGAATCAAAGTGGAATGAGTGTGTCGAGTTAAAAGGTGATTACATTGAAAAATAAAGTGTCATTTTTCCCCTCGGATGTTTCTTTCTTATTCAGGTAGATTACTTATTGAGTGACCCTCGTATAAGGATAAAACTGCAGATTTTTTTCCCGTGAAGATGCGCTTGTTTCAAACATCCAAAGAATGCGAAATTCCATGTTGCCACCGGCATCAATAACCTTACCGTTCCAGTAAAAAAGTGGACAGGAAGGTGATTTGCCTTTTTTTTCTAGCCCAATCGCGATAAACGAAGTCGCAAGAACTGAAATTTTAGCGTGACGTCGAATTGCGCAAAATTTATGGCCATATACGAACTGACCATTGAACTCAGAATCATCCAATAAAGATTCCAGTGATTCCAGTGACTAGAGTAAGGGCCACAGTCGATGAGTCAACGGCTGCAGCGTTCGTTACTTTTGATTTTTTGTGACTGCTCAAGAATGTGCGTGCCACATATGGCGTGAGCGGGTAAGCTTAGGAATGCGACAAGTCTTTGTGAAGCATTTGGATAATTTCGTATCCTATTCGAAACAACGCATCATCTCAACCATTATTTCGTCATAAAATGAATTATTACTTAACTCAACTTATGTTGGATTCAGCTTTCTGGCTTCAAAATCTGACCGGCACACAATTGACGAAACGAATGTGAAATCCAATTTTCCCACTTTCCCTAATCCGAGTTATCTAAATTAAGTTTCAGAAAAAGGTGGGCACATTATTTGAATCCATTCGTCCCAGGTCTGGAGAGACTAGAACATCTTCAAATCGTCTATGACAATGTGAAGAACAAGGGTCGGAGTCGGGAGGTGGTTAGGGAGAAGCTGTTAGATATCGGGAGACAGTTCAGATCCACCCAGTTGGAAGTGCACCAACTCATCCGTCAGGCTCATGCCAGTCTCTCCCGACTCAAGGAAATCGCTCTGGAACCGGATGTCTTCACCGTCACCGAGTACATCGATCTCCTCATTCAACAGGAGAAACGACATGGTAACAGCAAAAGAGTCGAAGCCCTGGAAGCCTCTCGCCAGGCGGCCATGTGGCTTTCGGCAATGACGGTCCAGGAAGATTGGGATCCTTTCGATCAACCTCTCTCTGATCTGAAGAAGATTGACCTGGAACTCATGCTTGAGGACGAGGACTGCGACATCCAGTTCCTGGGAAAGCCAAAGGGGTTCATAAAAACTCTCAATATCTTCTCACATCGGTAAGGGGTTGGAGAGGACTGAAATGAAATGCGGCACGTTCTTATTTGACTTCAAATGCTTCTTGCAATTCAAATTTTCTCTCCTTTTCATTTCATTTTTCTTCCTAAAGAGACCTGGAATGACAAATAGTAACTTGGCTTTCAATGAATTTTCAAGACATTAAGAATGAGATATTTCATACTGAAAAAAGTATGGGGAGCTGGGAGCTTTTTTTTACATTTAAGCACATAGTCCCCTCATTACTCTCCTTGACATTAGTACGAGATTAGAGATAGATCTACGTAGACCTAGATTAAAGTAAAGTACTTTTATTTTTATTATCCAGTGTCAACTAAGTTCTGGAAATCGTGGTAATACAGTACCCAATGCTGATAAAATTCTGACTCACCGGAGTATAGTCACTTCTCAATACGGTTATAATTTCAACAGGAAGGAGATACTTGCAGTGGATGATAATGAGCGGAGATTAATCCAGGAGAAATTCTCAGTGCCTCCAACATCAAACGTGCGAAGCCCAGCGACTCATTTCATCATGGTATGGTAATGATTTACATCGTATTTATGGATAAAAACTATATGTATCAATTCTCAGCCTTCGGCCTTTCTAGATGGAGGAGGTGAGGTTGGCCGAGCGAATTCGATCCAGGTCCATTTTCATGGGTCAAATCGATGGATACGACATGTATGAATTGAAGAAAGAGGTGGTGTGTAGGGAAGAAAATTCATACGGCATTTATCACGTACTCAAAGACGAATACCCTGTCACGTGCATCGGGAAAATCGTCATGTTCGTCGGGGCCACTGGAGCAGGTTGACCCACATTTGTCTGGTACCCCTGTCGATTCGATAGCATTAGGCCACCTTGAGCAATTGCTCAACCTGATAAAATCCATAGAATGTCTGATTTGTGATACAGTTTGGTTGAATCAGCAGCCGAAGAGTAGGAAACGTAGCATGGATTGGGTAAACCTAATGCCTCCTCTCATCTACAAAGCAAAGTAGAAACGAACAAGGAGAGGAACAAATGTGAGAAGTACATATTTTTTATCCTTTGGGTCCGCATGCATACCTCCTTACGGTACCTTTGCGCGGATGTGGTCCAGACCAGGGCCAGCGCGAGTACCCTTGCGTCCCTGCGGCCGCAGGGGGCCCCAGCAGACTCCAGGAGCCCCATCCCTAAGAGGGAGAAATAAATAGGTAAGATAGAAGAACGAAAGAAAAGAGTAAAACCTTTGAAAAGCTGTGAAATATTCCGAAAGAGATGCAAGCTCTGAATGAGATGGAGAATATTCCTAGGTCTTCCTACTCAGGATAGACGAGAAGGCCGAGTTGGGCAAAATCCGTCACCAATGCAGAGGAAGTATTTATTTTATTTTATTTTAATTCCTCCATCCTTCCCACATGAAATCCTCGCGCTTGACGACACTCGAGGTGAGAAAGACGTCCGCGTGGAAGGGTCTACCTCATTTTCATCCCTTTCCTCCGCTCGTCTTCCTTGATCATGTTGTGAAATGTCTTGTATATTCATTACCGAGTTGCCACATTTGCATTCAACAAAATATGGACGTATGGAAATATGCACAAACTGGACCACACCCGCGTCCCGCGGGATCCGCTTCGCTGGTAACAACGTTTCAACAGACATCAATAACTCAGGTCTAATTTGTAATTAGCAGTAAGAGAAAATGAATTATTAAAGGAATAACGTTTGAATTTCCAAGTGCCACACTTTCCATGAATAATAGGGGATGCCTCACGTCATCAGGGAACCCTCAATTGGATGTATGCAAATTCTCAGATACACCCGTCTTGTAGCATTCAAGTGAGGCACGTAGTTGAAGTTTCGAACATCCAGGTATTGGATAAAAGGGATGATTTTGAGCTAGGCACGGGATGCGGATGAACTCTATTGGATCGATCTGAAACGCGGATTTAGCGGGCAAATCAAGCTTGGTTTGCAATCAAGTTTCTTGTTTGGTGCAGGCAAATACACTATCAGAATGTACCTCTATCCGCTTCCAGCGGCTGGCGGAACGTAGTGACCTGTGGTGGAGTAGACTACCCGCGGAATGTTGTTAGATATATATCACATGAAAATACTGTATGAATATGTTACAAATATATGTTTCAACCGAGAGAGTTGAGCTATGAGTGGGTCATATAATGTGCTTATGTAAAGGTTATGTTTTACTTGGGCATTCAAGAGCAGGGATGTTCGGCGCCCCTCCTGAGCCATTGCGTCTGGTAGCTATGCTATGTCCTTCCCAGGCATGGTCATTGTACTCGAGTCAGGTTTTATTACGCCCTTCTGGTCTAGTCTTCGTTGTCCTGGTGAGGCCCTTCATCGCGTTGGCATGGTTAGTAGACCTCAATTTTCTTCCTCCAGTTCGGTCATAGGCCAAAGAATGAGAAAGTCAGTCTGTTTTGAGAACCAATGGGTCAGTTGGGTTAGGAAAGGGTCGCCTTTGACCACGATTATTTTTTAATCCAACTGCTCCATAACCCCAGACATAGAAGGAATGCGGATCGCTTGATGTGCCTTCTTCCTGTTTTCTCTGAGCTTAGTTAGTATATGGCAAAACACGCAAAATCAGTGCGTGAAAAAGTTTGAGGGTTGAGTTTTTCTTTGGGGCATATGTCATGAGGACCGAAGGTAGGGGAGGGTGCCGGGACTGGACGAAAACCGCCTGGACCGGGATGACTGGGACTTGAACCCAAGCCTCTCCCGTTATCGTGGTTTGGTGCGCTACCATTACACCACCGAACCCAGGACATGAAGTTCTTCTGCCTATCACTACATATAAGGGTTTCTATTCCAACGAAAACGGGCACTCTCGCCCTCCGTTCAATGTGACTACACATTAAAATTACTACTTATTTTATCATCTTTCGCAACTAAAATATGCACCAACGCAATCTACTCATCAAGAGCTTGCGATTGATCTATCACAGGCACTAAACGACGGGTTGGAAGTCTTTCCCTCATGGATAATTGTTCATTAGCAGTAAGAAAAATGCAATTAGCAATCAGATATAAAGGGCATCGTTGACATAGAAGAGACTGCCTAGTCCGATCCAAGAGAGGGCACTAAAAAAAGGTAGCATCAATAAAATAAATTAATTAACTTTTAAATTAATTAATCAATTAACACATTATATTTTTTGTGCAAGGTTCTAGACCATGACAATCAATATGAGACCACTCTCACCATCACATGATTCATGGTTAGGTGATTCGGTAAACTGCGTATTATATATGTGGATATTCGAGGTATACAGTACTCGTGTATGTGGCTATCCCGCAAATACCCAGAGCCACCTCAAGCCAAGGCTCCAATCGATACTATGAGAGTGAAGCCTGCTACGGAAATGCTTACGGAAAATAGCCGTTTTAGCTGCTATAATGCTCTATTATTTTAAAAATCGCAACAAGTTTTTAATAGGGACAAAACAGTGTCCATATTAAGACCAGTTTGCGGTATCTACAGAGCGTCTGAAATGTGTACTATCAATACTAATTATGAACGGGTGGCAACCCTAATCATAGATGATATCTGTGCAAAGTTTAGACACATTTTGCCAAGGTTTTTGAGATAGCTCAACGACCTCGTCGATGAGCTTCGCAGTCTGGCTACACTTCTATCAGAGTCACTAGATGCTCTTGGAACTCCGCGATTCATTCACAAGAGTAGTCAGGCCCGAGCATCCTAACGTGTCCATCGCTCTTGAAGTGCTAATCGCAGCTCCAGTGAGAGAGCTTCTCCAAAATTAAACAATGTATCACATATCTAAGGTCAAGCGTGTCACAAGAACGCCAGATAGGACTGGCTCTCTATCGAGAGCAGGTCAGCAGGTTATTGAATTACGAGAAAGTGATCGATGAGCTGGTGGCGAAGCTTCCGAGAATACGAGTGCTAAATCTTTGGACAACTGTCACAAATTCCTCTCCTTTCCCCATTTAATGAAAATGTAGTGATCTTTTCTTTCCTGATATAACTTCGATAATAGAAAATGAAGTAAGGGGCAAATCTCCGGAATCCAGAGGTAGCCAATTGTCCTGGGCGCAAGGTGGCCCCGCATTCCCCTGCCCCGGGCCTGGTCCAGACGTTCACATGGGTACGCTGCAGATGCACTTGTCCGGGTTTCCGATACAGTACTCAAAATAGGCGTAAGAGGGCGTTTATGTTCCCCCGAACATTCAAACTCGAGTCAGGACGCACCGGATCTTAAGAAATGAGTTTTATTCATTTCCTTGCATTTCTATCATAATACTTGTAAAGTAGCATTTGGTAGAAGTATAATTTTCATGTTTCAATGGCAATCAATGATTCCGAAAATTTTTAAACGCTGGGGATTCGCACGAGGACAGAGAAGTGTATACTGACAGATTAGGAATTTTTACTCCCGGAAGCAAGAGCGTCAACTTACAATAAACTTGAAAGATTGGCTTACATGTAGTGTGGACTTACTACCTACTGTCTCCATGATCGCTAGAGATAGGCGCCGTTCATGAGACAGCCAGCATAGCCTGTTCGGTCTTGGAGACCATGCCGAGCGTCACCGTCTTATCTTACCGGAGACGTGATGCCGGATGACAGTGTCATTAAAACTCACTTCGGACACTTCGGACAAACTCACTCACTCACTCACTTTACGACATACGTTTCTACCTCATAACGTACGAAATATGTACCTCACTGTACGTTTCTGCTTAGCTGTGTAACCTCAAAAACTCTAACGTCACCAAGAAGGTTGTCGCCTCTAGATTGCTAGTTCAATAATTTTCTATATACTAGGGCAATGGAGCTTTATATCAATCAAGGCTTAAGACACTTTGGCTTTACATGTGGCATGCATGAATCGGCCGTCATTCCGCGTGCACGAATATGTACGGAGCTGCCGCTTTTCCCCTTAGGTTCATGGATGGCGACTTCCGAGCGCGGATCCTTCTTATTCGCCATTCATGTTGCTTCCTTATGCAAGTCTTACTGCCTCGTGCTGTCCGAGCGCGAGGCGCTAGAATTGAACATTAAACGCCTAGTAAAACGTTCACGTTGCCGTCCTCCTGAAAAACGGGTTACCAAAACTCTCTACTAACAAAAGTGACGCCGTGCATTGTGAGTTTGGCGGTCTCCAAGCCCCCTAGACTGAGTCGTGAAGCGCTGATGGCGACTTTGGGATACTTGGCGACTACCGTGTAATTAACAGTTCAGGATTTTGTAAGTTCGAAAGAAAGACAATTAATGATTGAAAATGAACCATTCTCTGCCTACCGCAACTCATGGAGAAAATAGTTGATTACACTTCTATGCTACAATGAAAAAATAGCCAATTGCAGTATTATGATATGATTAGTCAATGTACTAAGCGACTAGGTGAACCTTATTGGAATTTGTTTGCTAATGCCATCTTATGCTTCTCCAATGAGAATTCGGACCACCTTATTGTCCATATGATGCTAAAGATAATGAACTCACCGATTTTCTTCATGTGGCTACTGGCTTTTTTTTTCAATGCCTTTCAAACATTTACAATGATGCAGGCTAGGATTGTGAGCCCCTTAAGTCAGGTTTGAATGTCGATCTTGTGAATGTACGAGGGTCACTCAATAAGTTATCTACCTGAATAAGAAAGAAACATCCGAAGGGAAAAATAACACTTTATTTTTCATTGTAGTCACCTTTTAACTCAACACACTTATTCCACTTTGATTCCAAGGATTTTATTCCCTGGGAATAGAAGTCAACTTCTTGTCCATCAAACCAATCAGAAACGGCAACTTTCAGCTGCTCTTCGTTGCATGAAAATCTTTTTCCCCGCAAAAATTTTTTCAAGTGTCTGAACAGAAAATAGTCACTAGGAGCCAGATCCGGGCTGTAGGGAGGATGGTTGAGCTCCTGAAAGCCACACTCCCTCACTGCTGTCTGAACTTTCCATTATTTGTGGACGGGCGCGTTGTCATGGAGAAAAAGGACCCCCCTTGACAACTTTCCTTTGCGTTTTTCCTCGATGGCATCATGTAAATTTTTCATGGTGGTAGCATAGGAATCGCCAGTGATTGTACACTTGTCTGGCATGAACTCAAGCAGCAGTAGTCCCTCGCCGTCCCAAAACACAGTGGCCATAATCTTTCCTGCAGATTTCTGAACACGAAATTTGCGAGGCGTTGGCGATCCCTTGTGCTTCCACTGCATGGACTCCTGCTTGGTTTCGGGATCCCAGTGATGAACCCAAGTTTCATCACCAGTTACTATTCTGGGAAAAAAAGTTTCCCCGATTTGTTTAGAAAACTCCAAGTTTTCCTTGCAGATGTCAGATCTGTTCTTCTTCTGAGCTGGAGTCAGCATTCTTGGGACCCATCGAGAACTGACTTTGGACATGTGTAATTTTTCATGAATAATGTGAATCACTGTGCCCTCTGAAATCCCCAGTTCATGAGCTAAAACAGAGACTTTGGTGCGACGATCCTCTGGTATCGCACTCTCCAATTTGTCACACATTTCCTGATCAGAAGCCTCCACAGGGCGCCCCGACCTTGGGTCATCTTCGATTGACTCTCTTCCCCACTTAAACTGCTTGCTCCAAAATTTAACTTGGTAATAAGAAGGCGAAGACATACGTTCATGAATCTCCTTCGGTGCTTTCCCTTCTTTGGTGAGGAATTTCATCACTGAACGATGTTCGACTTTCGTCAAATCCATGACACAGACTCAGGAAAAGAAATCTAATGCGCTACCACTTTGAACGGACTTGAGCCACTGAGCTGGTATAGTGGTGGGGCACTCACGAGACCTGTCGAGACATGTCACAGCAGGCACAGGCCTGTTGCTCATCCCTTTCGTATTCAGGTAGATAACTCATTGAGTGGCCCTCGTACTTTCAATATCTTATCACTTGCATATGTTTGCTGAACGAACAGGAAGAAAAAGCAAGGGTTAGGGGAGAATTGCTTCTCACGAGTTGGATTATTTATATACGCTTTTTAAATTCGTGGGAATACCCTAAGTCTTCTTTCTTTGGTTTGGATATGGTTTGGTAGGTTTGGACATAAACCTACAAATTTCTCTCTTGCTCTGTACCGAAGTACCTCGTAGATTAAACACCTCTCTTATACAGTTCGCAACTCATCAATGTGGCCATTGGTAGCGTAAACGGACCCATCACTGTCTTGACTCACGAGAAGAATTACAATTTTACTCAAACCTGCTAGAACTTCTCTAACATTGAATTTCCAGGAAAGACGACCTTGATCAACACCTTGGTGAACTATATCCTCGGGGTTGAATGGGAGGACACATTCCGATTCAAGCTGGTCAATGAAGGAGATTCTGGAGCTTCCAGCAACACAAAAGAGGTGTCTGCCTACATCATTCAGGCCCAGCATAGAGCAAGATTCCCATACACTTTGACCATTATTGATACCCCTGGATTTGCGGACACGGACGGCCTCGACCTGGACCAGAAACTATTGGAAAAACTCAAGAAATTCTACAAGAAGGGAGAAGAGGTTGACCTCGTTCGAATTCATGCTGTTGGATTTGTCGTCCCTGCTTCCGTCGCTCGCCTCACGGCAGAACATCGATACATCTTCGATTCGGTGTTGACGATATTTGGAAAGGACGTGGAGAAAAGGTTCGTGGCCATGTTGACGTTTGCAGATGATGAGGAGTCCCCTGCCCTGAAGGCCCTCCGGAAGGCTGGTGTCCCATTTTACGACACATTCCCAGTGAACAATTCCCCTATCTTCGCGAATTGGGAGAAGTCTCATGGTGAGCGTCAGGAGAGATTTAAGGACCAATGGGACTGGTGCTTCCAGAAGATCCGGCTCTTTTGCGACCGGTTGGATGATCCTTTGGGAGCGGCTTCACTCGTCGACACCAGAGCGGTCTTAGATGAGAGACTATTGATTGAAGATACTTTGCAGCGATTACAGGAGGAGATGCAGAACGGTAAGAAAATTCCCCCTTTTCCAATCAATCTGAAGCTTGAATCTCAGATACATAGTAATGACTTCAGATTACATAGTAATGACTTCCTGATGAAAAAGAGTCTCAATCCAAAATTTAGCTTCTGGTTTAACACAGCTTGAAAACAAAAGAAATTGTGGCGTTATGAGGTTATCTTTATGGGATATGTTCCTAAATGGGCAGAAGTATCTATAGACAATATTGGGGGAACTAATAACTCGGCGTGAGATGAAGTCCATATTGGGCTCATTTCTTAGCGGTACAACAATCAAAATATTTTAAATCAAGGTGATTCCAGATGAAGCACTTCTATTATAAGCATCGCAGAAACGTTATATCATAATTGGTACGAGTTTATAATCAAGTAGCATATGAACGTTCTCGAAAACGTTCAACCTGGGCTTTAAAAAGGTTTTTGGAGCGCAGAATTTTCGTGGATGAGCACTCTTTATACGCTCAGTTAAGGAGCCTTTTGATCACCAATATCGTATTCTTCGTGACGTTTCTGTAGGACATACTTCAATGTTTAATGGAACGTTCTCTTTCAGCATAGGGTAACTTGGGGGAATATGGCCATTGGGGTAATATAGCCCTTCACAATGAATACCCTTACAGACTGAATAATAAGTTTGGGTAAATTTAAAAAATTGTTCCATGGAAGAGTACATGCAACAGTCGAAATCTTTAGACCCATTCATTGATCCAGTTCTCAAAGGAATTCAGGATACATCGATGTCTTGAAAATCATATGCATGCGATTCTTTGACTCATGACCCTGAAACTAATATGAGCCTTGAGCAACCTAAGCGTATATTTCCTAATAGCAGCATGGATGCAGGAAATATTTCTTCAAAGTTCTTCTATGGTCCCTCCAGAGTGCTTGTGCAAAGGGCTAGCCCCTTCACTTGCGGTTTGCAGTGTTTTCAATTTTGTCATGCAAGCCAATAAAGGGGAATAAGGCCATTTCGATTTGGGTAATATGGACACATCCTTCATTTCCTGTTAGCACTGCACTGACCCTATTGGTAGTGTCAGCTTCCTTTCAATGTGGGATCTAAGGCCGCAAAAGATAATCCAATGCACTTCCTCTGGATATATGGATAGACGTGCTGCACATCTGGACAAATTATGCAGCAGTGCAAAATATGAGGAGGCCGTGCATGAATATATGCTACGCACCGCCTCCTGGACATCCGCTTCGGCTGACATACTCCAGAAATTTTCGTGGCATGAAATTTGAATGCAAGTAAATATCCCTAGTAAAAAATTTTAAAAGGGCTTCCTGTGATTTTTTTTGGCACCATTTATGCATGCATCCAAAAACTACGCAGCGTTTTCCTGCAATGTGAGACCACTTATTCTACACTCGTAGCGCATGTTCACTTTAATTTATGATTGATTACTCCTCTCACACCCACAGTCTCTAGTTACAGGCTCCCAATCACGTACAAGGCTACCCAAAGCCAAAAGCGTTGCAATCCTGCTTTTTGCAACAGGTCCTTGAGTCGGATAATAATGCAGACTTCTTTTGCTAGTCCTCAATACAGCTAAATAATTTTTTTTCAACTGCGGACCCTCCCTTATTATGTTTCAAGGTACTCAGCATGTTCCAGCATATTTCACACGCACATGGGAAACCTTGAGTTGTTTTTAGAGAAGTAGCCATATTACCCCAACAATACGGGTAATATGGCCTCTTGGGACTAACTTGGAAAAGATCCAAAGGTGCAATATTCATGCGGTTTTTTGCATGTACCTTGCTGGGATTTAGTAAAGGAGATATGAATCATTATTTTAGAAACATTGTAAAAGTCAAATTCGACCTTGATGGGCCATTATGATCAGATTTCATTTTGTAGGGCGATATTCCCTTATTTGTGCTACTAGGGAAACGGGCAATCCATCTGGCTTTGGCTCGAACAAACATGGTTCGCACAACCGAAGCCACCCAAGTAGCCATGGACAGTCCAGTTGTCCAGAGATAAGTCCAGAGGCGGTCGTTCTTTGGATGTACATAGGATGCCATGGCCATGGATCGATATCTTCTCTGGCATTCTAAGCTTTATCTAAGCAGAATTTCCCTGCATTGAACTACCAATTATTTCTATTTTATTAAAGGAAGGTTTCATGGAATGGCATTACGAGCATCCAATCATGTCATTTATTTTGTCTTTTTTTTGTCAAATCTTCCATGTTAGGTCGAAACCCAGTAACTTCAATCATTATATAGAGAGTGTGGCATTATAATTGGACCAGTTCATGATTTCATTTTGAGTTCGACATTACGAACGAAACGATGAGTCGGTTCATCTTTGGGCATTCATTGGACATTCAGCAAAGGAATTTCCAAAGGGGAACTTCTTACGATCTTCCATTGGATGTCCTTGGATGGAATCCCCGCCCCGTTGAGGCCTTCCATCTGGCCTGACATCTAGCAGTTGATTTGAGGGATATAAAGTTCCCACAATATAAGAGGTCGAACTTATCCCATTGCTGTACGTCTCCCGATTCCCTAAATGATAACAAATTGTTCTGCGGAAGCTTTCATCCTCTACTGGATAATTTCCCGCGTACAAGCCGAAGGTTTGCACTTGGGAAATTCATTATAATTAATTAATATGTTGAGAGACATAGCATAGCTCAAGGAGATCCCGGCAATTCTTGCACATCGCATGGAAAGAGTGCAGTTCCCTTGTCAAATAAGTCTATTTTTCCTTTCTCATTTGGACCACGTCGCCTTTGGCGATGGTGAAAACAATCTCTTGATTGTGAGATACTGATAGGAAGTCGAGAGTTTCATCTCAGCAATAATTCACTTTCCATCCTAACGCTTTTCTCCTAGTTCCTCCTAGGAACGTGGGAGGGCGAGATCGTCAATATACAGAATATGCTCATTTCCCACACCATTAGTATTTATGAGCATGCAAATTTTTATCAATTGATACCTGGGGGTTACTATCGCTGCACCCCTCAATGGTCATCCGATAGCTTTCCCATAGGGAATCTCCAATGGATCCAAAAAGACGGACATCCAATTGGCCATCCAATGGATATGTCCAAGGATTATCCTTGGACTAGGCATTTATTCATCCAGTGGATTTCCAAGGAGAATATACATTGGATGCTCAAGTGTCCATGAGGATATGTCCAATGGATTTATTTTGGATCAATGGAATGGGATTTCATGTTACTTCTCAGTTTTCAGACGACAATCGGCACCAGCACCGGCACCGGGCGATGGTTATGAGATGAAAGTCGGCCATGTCCAATGGATTTTTTTTGGTTCAAAATTGCTACTTGGGCATGGGCACCATTGGCCGGTGGGCCAATGGTGCCCATGCCCTGATTTGCAGACATGCCCATGCCCATGCCCATGCCCATGCCCATGCCCATGCTGAGAATCTTTTAAGGCTCGCAAACCCCTCATTTTTCACCCGTGTGGCACTCGAAAAGCTTAAATGAGAGAATAATGAGTGGTAATGCTCCATCATCGCTCGTATTGAAGTGAACACCTTGAAGTTCTTCTCCAGGCCATTAGATGGAGGTAAGGGACTCGATTTTCGCACAGTACACAAAAGTTCCCTTCCCTCTTTTCCTGGAATCGTCACTCGCAGGATAGTTTAGTACCTCGCACGTATGTCTCTTCTAGTCTCATTATAGGAATAAATAAACACGGACACTTCATCATTTGTTGTCCACATATTCAAGAAATATTCATGGAGTCCTGGCCATAAACAAGCTCATATTCCTATTGAGAACCCTTTTGGAACGTATAAGACTTAATCTACATAGGAGATCTAGAATATGCAGGGAGTGTCCGTGAACTTCGTTCAATCACATCTCAATTAAATGAGGTAATGAAGAACTGATATCTCGGATACTCTACGGAACCTATAAGAGGTGGTCCACCCTCTGACGTGTGCTGTATTCAGTACAGGCAGAGGTAGGTAAACGCCTGTACGAGAAATAAATGGCACACCGTATACGAGAACTTTCGTATTTGCATGACATCCCTATCACTTTCTGATGGGAGCGTTTTTACTTACGGAGGAGAACTATTTTACTCCTTGGTAGTGGAGTAAATTCGTTCCTTTCCCAGAGTTAAAGGGGGGTGAAACTGGAGTTAGCTATTTTACTCTCTTTTTTGAGAAAAATCGCTCCCCTTTTTCTAAGAGTGTATGGCCGATTTTCATCTCATAACCATCGCCCGGTGCCGGTGCTGGTGCCGATTGTCGTCCGAAAACTCCCTTCGTCACCTATTTTGGTAACGAGGGTGAAACTGGAGTTAGCTATTTTACTCTCTTTTTTGAGAAAAATCGCTCCCCTTTTTCTAAGAGTGTATGGCCGATTTTCATCTCATAACCATCGCCCGGTGCCGGTGCTGGTGCCGATTGTCGTCTGAAAACTCCCTTCGTCACCTATTTTGGTAACGATAATTTTGGCCAATTCCAAGGAAATTCATACCTGGTATGGGCTAAAGATTTTTAAAATCAATTTAGGCGAAGAATGGAAAACACCATGCCCTCTGCCTCTTTGGCTGTTTGACTTCCGTTCATTTCACTGGTTAAAGCGAACGCACCATAGGACTTGTACGGCACATTTTTTCTTACCTATTATGTATGAACTGGCATAGAACGTGATACAATGCTTAATTTTCTTTAAATTAGGTAATTACCTTCTTTACTCTATTCTCGTGCAGTGTTTAAAAAATTCCGTCAATCTGATGCAAAGTAATGTCATTATTAACGAAAATGATTTGGCAGGTTTTTTTTTCAACACCGTGTAATTCAGATAGGCCTATTTGGAAGCCATGTAATACTTCTCAGGTGGTCGACAAAAACGATAGAGACCATGGGCCAGTTGCACTGCCTCAGTAAAGTTACAGTTTCGCGCAAAGTCTGACGTTGGGAGCCTGTTTACCATGCTTCTTAAGTCTGACTTAACGGAAAGTCAAACTTTACTGAGGTCAAACTTTACTGAGCAACTGACCCCATATTTAGAACTGTCTGTCAATGTCCACGAGTGGTCAGCTTGTTATTACTGCTGTTAAGAGCGCTTAACGACACATCTCTCGCAAAATCATAACACAAAAGAAGGCGCCATTATTTCCCCTTTTTGTCGCTACTTTCTTCCACCAGTTCCTAGAATAGAGCTGAAATGTAATCCGATCAATATATTTCGGGTTCACACTTTAACTCTAATTTGTTGCGCTTTGCCTCTCCTTCAGGCATCGGCATCAGCAGCTTGCACACCGGCCGATGGCCGATGGCGCCAATAGTGCAACACCGGCGGCCGATACCGATGGTAGCCGATACATCGGTACAGCCCCAATTAAAAACAATTATCTTTTGTATGAAGTGCATTACAAAAGCAAAGAATATATGCAAACCTTCAATACAATTATCCCTACAAAACGTCCACTTCCCGTGTCGATTTGGAACCAGGTGGATATCCCCCTAGGCGGTATTTCCACCTGTTGGAGCGATGTCCACCAGGGGGAAAATCCACCTGGGAGGGAAAATGGCACCTGGCATGAAATACATGCGCGCGAATGGTTAGGTGAATTTACACCGGATGGGACGTCCACCTAGTTCCGAAGCCACCTAGCCTAGGGGTGGACGTCTTGAAAGGGTAGTTTATGTCTTAGATATTTTGATTACCTTTTTTGGGGCCACTCTGTACAATTGTCGCTTTCTGCTGTGTTCAGCTTGACGAGAGAATGAAGTCCAGGTCAGCAGTGAGTGGCATTCGACTGAGGTAACTTAGCCTAAGGGAGGCTCCTAGTAATCCTGACGAATAGGATGGAGGAAGGATGGTTCCATTTTGTATACTGACTTCATGCAGTGGGGACTAAAACCTCATTTAATAGTGATATATATCAAACATCTGTCTATGTAGGCCGTATCTGACTTCTCAGCGGATATAGATTCGGGCGTGGTAAGAGAGTTCACAAGAGAGATCTAACTGACTTCTAACTCCGGAGCGGAAAAAGAACCAGTGATAGTAGGTGATGGAAGATATCGGAGTGGGTTTGTTTCCCTTGTAGGAAGCTTAAACCTCAAGAAGAGACAATCGAGGAGATGTAATTCTTCCAACCCTTTCCGAGAGACTCGGTTGCATGGAGTTCCTAGCCGGAAAGTGGAACAGTAATGTAGAGATATAGACTCAGGATGATTGCAGGAGTATACTTGTTTCACGAGCGTGTCTGAGACTATTCGTTGGCTAGCAGTGGGATATCCTGGGGATTTAGATTGCAAGATCCTTACCATTTCGGACTGGATCGCTCATATGACGTACTTGATTAATGTTCAGGGAGCGCCCAATTTGAGGACTTTCTTATCATCTAAATTTAGGAAATTTGAATGGTGAAATTAAAAAATCATAAATGTTCATTGCACGTTGGCTGGTAGATAGGGCGTTAATTATACATTCCTTGAACATCCAAGTGCCTCGTGTGGAATAATAGGCACAGTATGGATCCTATAAACATACTTTAAGAGTAAATTAACAACAAACAAGGTCACAGTTAAGATCAGTTCTGTAAGATCCATGGTCTAGGTGGTTTCTTCCAGCTTACCTAAAAAGCTACCATAATATTAGTTACATGGCGTCAATAAAAAACGTTCTGTGTTTCTCAAAGGGATTACCTGATGTGGTGCTTTCAAATGGACGATTAACAAATATGTTAAATTGCAGCAATTGCACTAACTCTGCAGAAATAATGTTAACCAATTTTCAAGAAATTTGATCGACTGCGTTTTTCTGTACAAAATACAGTACATATTTCAAAATGACATATTTTAGGTCTGGAAAAGTTGGCAAAATTGAAGGAGCGGTATATGCAGGAGAAGCAGATGGAGAACTTGAAAAAAGTTGAAGAGTGCTTGCAGAACCTGGCAAATCAGTTCCTGGAGAAGCAGTTGGAAGTCCAGTCCTTCATTCATCAGGCTCACAACAGCTTGGTGCGATTGGAGAATATAGCGATGAAAACGGACACTACCAGTCTGGTGGGATACATTGACATCTTGATGAAAGGGGAATCCCAACCAGAGAAATTGCAAGCTCTCAAGAGGGCTCGGGAAATAGCAGTCCAGATGGAGCGACTGAGAAAATCCCCTGAAGAGGATCCCTTCAAGCAGCAATTGGTCGAACTGAAGAAAGAGGGCTTAAAATTGATTCGACTTGAAGATGGATCCGCCTCACTTGTCTTCGAGCAGGGATCCATGTCTATGGTCAAGACTTTGGTTTCCTTCTTCAAGAAGAAACATGTGCGTTAGCGCTACTGGCAGTTAGTCCAAAGAGTCTTCGAGAAACGGTGATCAACTGGCGGCTGTGAAACAGCCTTTGAAGATTTGTTTTTCTCTCATACGATGCAAGAGGGGAGTTTGATTTCACATTCCCAATCAACCCTGACAATCGACGTCGGTATCTTTCCATGTCGGGCATGAAGATTGTCGTGACCCGACTTCAGTGTTGCCAACAATTCTACACGAGTGTTCTTTCCCGAAAGATGTTGAAAGTTCGCAGAGTATTAGAAGTCATGTGGATCTCTTCCTTTGGTGAACGAAAGGAAACAACTTCCTGGTGTCATTTTCATGTCTTCCCTGGAGGATGCTTTTTAAGCCCTTTGATAAACCTCTCAAATCCTTCCCCAGTGCCTCAACGAAGTTACGTTTGCTATATAATCATATCAATGGCCACGGTAGCGCCCATTACCTTTCTTCAATCCCTTCCAGCGACAAAATTCAACCGTCTCGTATTCCTCTCTGAGAGCAACAACAGGAATGAAATTTGGCGTGCTTCTTCCTCTCTCAACACAGAATCGCTCCAGCAAATTTGAAGCTCTATCTCCCCGGGGTTGCGGAGAACACCGGATCTCGCTTTTGGGAGATGTGAATTTCGTTCCAGTATATATATATATATTCACCCACCTGGGTAGCCACTCCTGAGCAGTTTTCGGAAAAATTGAACAAACCTCCTGGTCAAAGATATTGACCAGGAGGTGACAAAAAATCCCCTTTTTTTGCTTTCAGCGTACCATTTCGCCATAAAAGAAAGAAATTTGATGCCGTTAATTTAGGCTTAGCGCAATGGCTCCGGTCCCGTCCACCAGTGTTGCCGGATATCATGCCGGCTTTATGTCCGATTCATGGCTTCTTCAGCCTTAGTATCGTTGTCTGGATCTTCTCTTTTTAATTTAGAAAACATTGCCGTGCTGAATTCATGGGGTGAGCTGAGATTGAAGCGGTGCTTTGCAGTGGCCGATCGATTTGATGGAATACAGAGATATATCTCATCGGACATTCTTAAATTAACATGATGGCGGCCAGCTTGTTTGTCATGCTTTCCAAAGGCATTTTCTTCTCAGAACGAGTCGAGACGATTCGAGGAACTCTGGATAGGCCAAATGTTCCCCAACCGCACTGAAATGGCTCATAAAACTCGAAAAAGACCTACGTTCAATCTAACGTTACATGTTCTCTGTTAAGTGGGCCATGAGAGACTGAAAAGGCCTGCGATCGGCCTAACGTTACACGTCCTCAACGAGGTGTCTCGAAGACGAGGGATTCATCCTTATCAGCCTAATTGGTCCGTAGGCTGAGGATTGAGTTTCTTTTGAACGAAACAAGGTAGACCTAGGCCTGACCGGAAGACAGTCCGTCGGTTAGGCCTAGACCTAACGTTAGTGAGTTCTATAGAGAAGGCGGCGGGTGTGAAGGTGCGGGTGCGGGTGCGGGTGAGGTTGGGTTGAGGTTGAAGAAAGGTAAACCATTAAAATTGGTTTTCACATTCCTACATGTTATATATTAATGGTGAAGATACAAGACCACGTATCTCCAAATTTATAGGTTTTTTGAGATTTTTGTATCATTAAAATGCACAGTGGTAGCAGAATCTGCAGCTAAAGCCTCGTGAATGACGTTCCTTATTATTTAATTACCTTTTCTTATGACACCTTCTGAGTTCCGGAAATACTGCACCATCAAAACTCTCGAATTTTGGAGATGTTATTTGTTCCCCCTCTAAAGTTCCCCCATTTGGAGATATGTTTATTAGCATTTTCACAATCGATATGAGTGAGTCTTGTATGCAGTTTTATAAATGAGAAGTCAATTCGACGCCAGAACTATCATTTTAATAAGTCAAACTTAGTGTCACCTCTGAGATAATATAAAAATTAATGGAGTACGTGGGTTCTGAAAGTCTGGTGATAGTTATATTTGTCATAATGGCAAAAGCTGACTTTTTATTCCATTATTTTTCTATTAAGTTTTATTAGTTCCTGTGAATTTTCGCATAATTTTTTGCCTAGCGTGAGTGACCGAAATTTGCAAAAGCCCAAAGGGGGAATGAGGGGATTGCGAATTTTGTCTGAGTGCCATGAATGACTTCGATTCAACTTTAATTTTTAGTTGGTATATCGTAGTGATAGAGCCCTATTTCATCAATACTTACGATATCAGAGACACGTATTTGCGCCTTAAGTAGACTTTTAGAAGCAACATTTTGCAGAATTTCGCTCTCCTGTCAGACAGGTTTTTTGGGGGGAGGTTTTTGGGCTACTATTTTTCTAAGTTTCAAATGTTTGCTCAGAATTTTATTTATGCTGCCGCTTTAATGCCAAGTCTGTTCAAGAGCAAGATAAGTTATTTTTTGGTAATTTTCAATTAGATGATTGAGTTTCTCCACATTTGCGTCAGTGACAGTTGCTTTTTGACGCCCTTCACCATGGAAATTTTCAAGATCAGTCTGACAAAACAGAAACCGCGAAAACCTGTAATACACAAATATTTTAGATGTTGCTCCAGTGTAAAAGGCTTGTTAAAGCCTTTCATGGCGCTCCGAACATTTCTTGGAGCTTGAGACTCCTGGAACAATTGCATGAAAATCACAGCAACACAACCGAACCTCAAAAGGGGAGAAAGGGCTCATGTTTTTGCAAAAATCGGGCACTCGTGCCCGATTTTTTTGCAAAATATTATTAAAAATTCACTGGAGCTTCTAAAACCCTATAGAAAAAAGGGAATAAAAAGTCAGCTGCTGACATCATGAGAAATATAACTTTCACTGAACTTTCAGAAAAACCCACCTAAGTGGACGTGACAGTGAAAATAAAAATCTCCTGCTTGTTAATTAGAGTCCAATAAAACCTCCACCCCTCTAGAACAGAATGTAACATTTAAATTGACTATGCGCAACCAGTCATTCAAAATGATTCCGTTCATGTAGGATACCTTCTTCTAAACACTAGTCCGATTACAGTTTTGTGGACATTTTCCATAAATAGGTTGTTCTTTTTCAATAAAATGTAATAATTTGCTTTTTAAAATAATTAAATGCAGACAAGTCTCGGCAATCGAGTGAAATGCGTCGTATTTCAAATCATCTCATGGAATATTGGCAATACATCCATATGCGCACGCACACACACACATACTTAACACCGCACCTACGACCGGTGCCAAAAAAGAACATCTGAAAACTATATTTCGGAACAGGAATTTTATGCTAAGCCTAGAGTTTGAAGATGACAATGAAGGAATGAATGAATAACAATAAATAAATATATTCTTAAAACATTTCTAAAATCATTAATACAGTCACCTATTAGTCCATTCCTTTGTTCATTCCACGATTGAGCGCTGTTAGGAATTGTTCCCAGGGCCTTGCCCGCTGATGCGTCGAGCGAGGCTAAAAGTTGGTCGCTCCTAGTAGCAAAATGAATGTTGCATTCTTGATGCAAAGTATAACTTCTGGTGAAATTTGAATTAACCCGTCAAAATTATTCTTAAAGCGTGATTGTGGTGAAGATCTTTGTGCCTCTTGTGGGAACAATTGACGGTGCCATAATTTCCTACAGAAGCGTCCTTTACTATACCTTTCCATCGATTAGATGAAAATATATATTCCCATCGATTCCTCTCAATTCGATAGAAGATTTACTCTCAAGGAAGAAGGCTAACATGAAGCAGCAGATCTTTGAGATATAATTGTTCATCTTTCGCGTGAAAATCGTCGAGTAAAAAATGTTCCTTGATTTTTGCAATCCTATCATTGCATGTTGTATATGATTAATATTTGAAGTATTAGGTGTGTTGTTCATATGGTAATTAGGAAGAGTTGCCCATCAAGAGTGAGAATGAACCTCGCAAGTGAGACTGGAATACCTAGGGTAAGAAAAGAAAGGTGAACTTGAATGGATATCCCTAGGGAAGGCATATACCGGGTTGTCCCAAAAAACGTTCTGAACTTTACACGTCTGCAGACGGAATATCATATGAGTTATTGTCTTAAAATGTACCGGGTTTCTCGTAAATTATTTGCAGGTAATGTCAAAAAAAGGTAATTCAAATTTGTTGTTAACTACCAGAGTAACAGGTTTTTCCTCGCGCGAAGTCAAAAGGGCGAGTGTGTAAAGAGGTGCGACTGACCTCAATTGAAGAGATGTCTTATCGGGTCCTCCATGCTGGTCCACGACTGCTCGCTGACGCTGTCTCCATTGGTTGATTGACTTTGTTTTTTCTTAGACAAGAGGTCGCGCTTCCTCAATTCGAGCCTTCAGTTCATCAAGTGATGTAAAAGGGATGTTGTATGCTGCATAAACTTTCCTCCTTTAATTCACCGAGGGGGTTTAAGTCTGCAGAATCGGAGGGTCACTGATTTTCTCAAATGAAGTACGGAGTTTTATTCTTCAAGTACTCATGCACACGTTTGGCATGATGTGAAGGAGCACTACCCTGCATGAAAATGTTGTCATGATTTGGGTGCCAACTATACAGGGTGTCACATAAGTTAATATGTTTGTACCATTTCTAAAAATGACAACCACTAAACACTTGGCCCAAAAAATAACTAACATTAACTGAATGATAGCATGATAATTGGATTTATCTTTCTCAAAAATAGAGGTTACTCTGAGTTTTGAAAGTGCCTCAAAATGCCCTCCGCCTACATCAATACTTGTGGCATGAGGTTTGGTACCAAAAAATCCTCAAAACTCCCTTTGAACTCAGACGGAACTCTCAAAGACCTCCATCCAGATGGAAACTTTTCTTCGTTGCTCCAGCGTCCATTGCGAAGCCTTCACTCATGACAGCAATAGCAACTTTGACAAATTTACATATTTTTCTGTTTCTCGAGTCTATCTCAATTAAGGATAGAAAAGCATAAAAATGAGCAATTTAGTAAAAGGGGATTGGAAAAGGTGTACCATGACTAATCCTAAATAGGTACACCTTCCTAATATGCATTCGAAGCAATTTCCACTTGAGTCCGATATCAAGTCATCAACGTGAAAAAAATTATAAACCATGTTCTTTCCATCAATGCTATCCATCAACAGTGATGCGCTGAGATGAAAGGCACTGTCTCTGAGAGTATAATCCTCTTCTATTACTAGTCCTTGGCTTTATCACCATCAGTCATCCGCGGACAAACAGTGGCTCTGGATCTGGGTGGTCCCGAATATTTAGGAAATGTGAGTTTCATCATCTTCTCTCGTTAAAACAGTTGGCTCCTCTCATCTCTGGTCTCGATTGTGCGTTCGCCTTTCTTTTTTCTCTGGCCTGGCAGGAACAGTTTTCTCTACATCCTAGGCCTCTTTTATCTACTCCACTCGTATCTCCTATCTTCCTATCACGTCCGTTTAGACGGAAAGTCTGTATACCGCATACGTGTGCGAATACAGAATCTGAAGTTCCAAGATAGACCAGTTGGACTTGGCTAACTTCCTGAGCTGGGTTTCCAGTTCCATTTCAAATTAGACAGAGCCTACCAGGTCACAGCCTTTGTTCTCGTTTATTTTAAATACGTGTAATGTTTCTGTCCAAATCATGAAATGTGACATGTTATTTACCTCAGTTTTTGGAAATTTTTTAGAGCGAAGAAAATTACAGGTGTAGGGCAGAAGACATGCCGTATTCCACGAACGCTGTTTCTCCCTCACCTTTCAAGATTGTGTAATTCCAAAGCGTAGAGTTCTGAAAATAAGTCCACTCTTACTTGAATTACACACAATGCATTTATGCTTTATTGAAAATACTGATCTAAATTTCGGTAACATGCTGCAAAATTATCGGATTTCCGTGAATTGTGGAAATTAAGTTATAAAACAATCAAATTATCAATTGTGAATTACTTTCTGAAACTACTTACATTCATGTTTATGTTGGTGGTAAATAAGCATTTGTACGATTCATAGTTGATGTAATAATAATTGACCACCATGACCAATACGAAAAAAGAGTCATATGAATGACAGTAAGCGATTGCAGAAGGTCCTGGCACTCCTTTGCCTCCTAGATTTCTCGTTTGATCAGCTGGGAAGGGGAGGAGGTGACGTTCTCATAGTTTCGTTCGCTTCATGTGTCATTGCACTACAGAGCAATATTCATATGCCAACGGTCGCAACCGAAAGCGTCACTTCACTACGAGTCTTATCTTGCTTCGCATGGATGGCAGGGCAACTCCCCATATACTCACTATGCTACGAGGGGCAGATGAAGACGGTACCCCTGGGTGAAATGGAACAACTGTGGCGAGAGGCAAGGATACTATTCAATGTCCGTTTCAACATGGGGATAATGTTAGAATAGGGTGAAGACGGAGAATTCGATGTGGTGGAGAGTTCGAGAGTGGAGAGTTTAACTCCCGAGATGGAATCGCTGTGAGTTTTTCTTTATTGCTAACTGCTCTGAGTTTCTGACTATTTACGTATTGCCACCTAGGTACGTTGACGATCACTTTAAAAAATTCATCGAATAGAAGAGAAAATTCACGGACCGACACACTTGAGAAACATACAGAAAGAGTCGTATTTGGCTAAATTCCAGCCAATAGCAAGTTCTAAAAATGTCCGAAGTTCGAAACTTGAGTCCAACCCCCAACGCGCAAATGCATCGGCATTAGGTGCTGGTCAATAAGGGAATGGACACCGAGATGGAAATAAGAGAAGGTTCTCCTGATTCTTCAAAGGTCATCCTCTCAAAGTTTCTCTGATCCTAGAAAAATATATAAGACTTTCCATTCGTCTGCGTCGAATGGAAAGAGTCTGATATTGAGTTGCCATTGAAAAAAATTTCCCCATTCCTTCGGCTGTCGCTGTAACTGTTCCCGAAGAGCCTCAGCAAAGAATCTCATTTCTTATTGGGAGGGTGCAAACTCAAGGCATCTCAAAAGAATGATGCAACTCGTGCCCTCTATTGTTGGTTGTTGGTATGAAGTCTTGAAGTCATAAATTGTACTAGATTTTATCAATGAGCAGAAAAAAAATGAAGCGACAAAAGATCAGCTATTGGATTGGGCTCACCCAGTTCATTATCTGCCATTCCCAACAATGGGGAAGTGGCTGATATTGCGATCGGTCTGTCACTATTTTTTTCATTCCGTCTGTTCGTAGTATCCATAGCAACCGGACAGCACGACTCACCGCGCATGTGCAGCTCTCCGCCTGGGTCGGGCTGCCAGTCTGCCACTAACACATCCACTCTCCTTCCAGCCCTCTCGGATGACGGATCCACAGATGGGAGGAAATGGCTGCCTGCGATCGCGTAGACAGGGTTGCTGGGCGTACGCCTGAAATGTCGCATCTGGCATCCTACATCTCATACTCTTTTTCCCGTCTCTGCGCGACTCGGACGGGTGAACCATCGAGAACATTGTCTAGTTTTCCAGGACATTTTATGGGCCTGTGCCGTACCAATGACAGCTAATATTTATTGCGAAGTTGGATGGTTAGGATGCGGCGAAGAAAATTCCAGAGATATCGGAGCCAGTGGAATGGCAGATCTGTTCCTGGGCTGGTACTCCAGTTAAATGTTCAATTTCATTTGGTCTTTCCAAGCGTCTACATCTCTTAGATGCACGCCAAACTTTAATCAATTTCTAACTTGCTATTCCTCAACTCAAACAACAGGACTGCATTATGAACCGCAAAAACGGTTTTCTTCTGTCTAAACGATAGGATAGCGAGATCAAGGACTTTGGCGTCATCGAGGAGTCCACGTTAGTGGAGGTGAAGGATAATGGACTGAAGATCTATGAACCGAGGAAGAGATTCACTGTGATGGACGAAGAGAACGAGCTGTTCATGTACGCCATTGGAAGGCGAACACTCTCCATTGGAATTTTTGGCAAGGTCGTCCTCCTTGTTGGAGCCACTGGAGCAAGTATGCTCATTGGATACATATGGGTGAGGTCAAGGAATTAGGTTCTTTACAGCTGTTTACACAGCTGTTTAAATGTCAACAGCAAGAAAATATGAAATCGTCAGGTGAGATGTTCTTATCATATGCCCCCTTACAGAGGGTGCGCTGCTAGGAGGACACCGCTGAGGGTAAATATCTTAGCATCGGTCTCTTTAAGGGCATCATGCACATGATGCCTTTAACATGAAACAATTAGATGGGATTCTACATACATACATTTTCTTGGCCGCTTTTCCCAACTTAATGGGGTCGCGGTTCGAGCATTACCAGGAGCGTCCTCCAGTGATCTCGATCCTGGGCAACAGACTCAAGCTTGGCTGGTGGGATGCCGAGCCTCTCGTGACAAAGCCGAGCGACGTAATCACTCCACCTTGTACGAGGCCTACCGACAGGTCTTTTGCCGGTCATCTTGGCCTGGAAGACTCCTCTTGGGAGCCTTTCAGGGGGCATGCGGCAGACGTGACCAAACCACCTGGCCTGAGACATCTCGATCCGGAGAAGCAGCTGCTCGACGTGGAGACTCTCGCGGATGGCAGAGTTCCGCATCCGATCACGGCGCGTTACGCCAGCCACTCGAAGCAAGAACCTCATTTCGGCAGCTTGTATTCGCGATCTGGTGCTTTCGGTCACTACCCAAAGTTCATGACCATAGATGAGGGTGGGGAGATAAACACTCTTAAAAACCGAGAGTTTTGCTTCCCAAGGATCCTCCGATCTGGTAACCACGGTTCGCCAAAGTTCCCGCAGAACTGTAGAAGCCTTAGAGATGCGGTTGTCGATCTCGTTTCCGTATCGCCCGTCACTCGAGAACCAGACCCCGAGATACTTGAACTTCTCCACCTGTTCCAGTGGGACTCCACTGACATGCAGGGTGCACTTCTCAATTTTTCGAGAGGACCATGACCTGTGTCATGGAGACGTTCAGTTTCATTCCGACCGCAGTGCATTCGGAGTCGAACCGATCGAGCACGCTCTGGAGCTCCTGTCGAGAGCGGGTCGAAAGAACGGCATCGTCGGCAAAGAGAAGTATCCTTATCTCGAAGTCACCGATGTTGACCCCCTCCAGGCCGAGGCTGTGCCTACAGATCCTGTCCATGTACACGAGGAACAGGAAAGGTGAGAGGACACAACCCTGCCGGAGTCCAGCGCGTACCAGAAAACAATCGGAACTCCTCCCGCTCACTCGGACGCAGCTTCTGCAATCGCTGTAAAGGGACTGAACGGCCCGCAATAGCTGACCCTTGATCCCATACTCCTGCGGCACTCCCCACAGTTTTCCTCGGGGTACACGGTTGTAAGCTTTTTCAAGGTCCACAAAGCACATGTAGACATCTTTGGCATACTCCCAATGTCTCTCGAAGATCTGGTGACGAGTGAACAGCTGGTCCGTGGTGCTACGCCCTTCACGAAAGCCGCACTGCTCCTCTTGCATCGCTTCACCCACGACTGCCCGAGCTCTCTTTTCCAGCACCTTCCAGCACTCTTACCAGGTATGCTGAGGAGAGTGATCCCACGATAGTTCATGCACTCCCTCGAGTCCCCCTTCTTAAAAAGAGGAACCACCACACCGGTTTGCCAATCCCTAGGTCCCGTTCCCGATTCCCAAGCAGCCTGACACACCCTATAAAGCCACGAGCACCCATCTGTACCCATTGCTTTCAGAGTTTCCGCCCGGATTGCATCCACACCAGGAGACTTCCCATTCTTCAGGTTAGCCTGCAGAACTTCCTCCATGGTGAGACTAGTCTCCGCGCTGAGAGGCTCCAGGTCGGGTAGGTCAGTGTCCACTGCTGGTGGGTTTAAGAGCTCTTCAAGGTGTTCCTTCCACCTCCCAAGTATATCCGCCTCGGCAGCCAACACCTCCCCGTTTCTGTCTTTGATGACCCGGAGCCTATGTTGCCTGCCTTGCCGTAACCTTCGGATGCTTTGCCAGAACACCTTGATGGCAGTGCGGTAGTCTGATTCCATTTGATCGCCGAATTCCTTCCTCACCTCCTGTTTCGCTTTGGCCTCAACACGAGCAGCAGTTCGTGGCGCCTCGGTATAGCACGCCCTAGAAGAATCAGACCTACTGGACATGTATGCCCGGTAGGCTACCTTCTTGGCAGTGACAGCCTCGCGCACCGCTGATGTCCACCGCTGATGTTCGCTTGGCGTTACCGTGAGCCACTNCTTGTCTAAATCTGTCGCTTGCTCGGCATCCACGATGCAGATGTTCTGCTACTCTTGGGCCATTTCTACACCGAGCACATTTAAGTCTGTAGTCTCTTCATTCTCGCAAGGTATACATCACGTCTTCTCAGGATTGGCTTTACCCAGCGCAACTCGAAAGGATATGAATATCCCCAGATAAAATTTTTCGTGGGGCCCACGTTGGCCCAACGTTGGTTCACGTAGGCCCACACGTGAAAGTGACCGTTGGGCAAACGTGGGGACAATGTTGGCAGTAAGTTGGATAGCAACGTACACTTACCCAAGTTGCTGGGTTTTGCTCTATATCATCATCATTGCGTACCAAATATTTAAATTCCCTACCCAGTGGAAGTATTCCCATCTGTAGTTCGATACCTGTACTATGTACTACAACCTACTAAGGACATGTACAAGGTATTATGCCCTAGACAGGCAGGAGACATAGGACAGTACAGACGTGGAACTTCCCTGACTGTACTGATTACAGTACGTGTCAGAAGATGGACCATCTCGTATGGTTCCATGAAGTATCCGCAATACCAGTCCTTCATTTCCTCCTTCTGCTGTAGAGGTGAGGAAATGGCGGAAAGGAGTTCACAGATGCTCCCTCTATATTTCAGATTTCCTTTTCAGAAGAAATTCTCCTGTCTTTCAAAAGGATTCTTATCGGGAATATGAGTTTGTTTATGGCCTGAGCTCCATGAATCTGTGGATAACAAATGATGAAATGTCCACGTTTATTGATTCCTATAATGAGACTAGGCGAGACACGTGGCGAGGTACTAAACAATCCTGCGAAGGACGATTCCAGGGAAAGAGGGAAGGGAACTTTTGCGTGCTGTGCGAAAAGCGAGACCACATACCTTCGTTTAGTGGCCTGGCGAAGAACTTCAAGGTTTTGAAGTTCTCCACCAGGAGTGATGGAGTTCTTTTTAACGTGTGGATATGCCCACGTTGGGCCCACATGGGGCCAACATCGTTCCCCAACATTTACGTTCCGCCAACGTTCCCCACCTTTATCCAATGTGGGCCCAATGTAACGTGTTATCTGAGATCTTCAGTTCACATTAATTCGTAGCCCGTAGCCTGTAGTCCGTAGGTAGTTGAATCCTCCCTTCCTTGGTTTTTGGGCCCCTAATAATGTGACTCTCCTTCGTCTAGATTGCCTCTTTGCAAAAGTCGTATTTTGGAATTTTAACGTCTACCCCTTTGTCGCCTGTGGGGAAAGTTCAAAGTCCCGGTGAAAAAGTTAATCTCGTTCCTATCGTAACAAGTCTTGCTTATCTAAACGATTGAGACGCCACCTGACTTCTGCTGTGGGGACCTTCCCAATTAGCACTATCGGGTGGAACAAGTCAATCAGACCTATGCCAGTTTAAAATACTGTACTTCCTTAGAATGGAGTCAGAAAAAGATCGTCAAGGTCGGAAGCCACCTAACCCTTACAAAATGTCCAACTCCCATTTAGATTTGGAATCAGGTGGATGTTCCTCTAGGCGTATTTCCACCTGTTGGAGCGATGTCCACCTGGAAGAGAGGGAAAATCCACCTGGCTTGAAATACACGAGCACGAATGGCTTGGTGGATTTCCACCGAGTGGGACATCCACCTGGCTTCTAATCAGCCTCCGATCCACCTGGTTGTTCAGCCAGGTGCATGCAAGTAGACGTCTTGTAAGAGAAAGCACAACGTCGAGACAAAGTTGGATCCCCAGCCCGACATATAGCGTTCAATTGAACTGATTCCGGGTCAAAATGCGTAATCTTAGGCTCTTTCTTCCTTCAACTCCCCAACTATGAATTAGGTGGGTCTCAATAGAGAGTCAACGTTTGAGTTAGTTAGAGATATATTCTCAGTACGATGGATGGACAGCGAATACTTGCCCCAAAGACTAGGCCGATGTCTTTGTCTAGTGCTTGACACATATAGACATGAACCTATTCCATGATGCTTTAGCTACCCGGGTCTATAATCCACATTTTTAAAGAGTGAATTTGCACTACTTCTAGTGCTGGGAAAATGTTTGTTCATTCGGTGACGTACGGCCTAACTAAGGCCTAGTAATTTGCCAGCATCACGGTAGTGCCAGGAGGTCCTTCGTGCTCCCTCCTCTCTCGTCGATCACCATGCTACACCTGCATATACAACTGCAGTATATGAAGAAGTTATGCTCTTTTACACGTGAAAACATAAAGTTCGGGACGGCTTTAAGTAAAGCGAGATTGGGTCCATCCATAATTGCAGTCTGGAGAACTATGAAAAATAAACAAACCGTTTCTATCTCGCTGTTGCAATTCTTCATCAGCTGTAGATTTAGGAAGCATTTGCGAGTAAGGAAAGCATGCACTTGAGTCATGCATAAGCCCTCTGCATCCTCTTCGGCACTAACCCCTTCCTCTGCATTTTTCTACTAATTTTACGTTATTAAGAGACATTTTCGAAAATTATATTATTCATCCATGATTAAGGACAGCTCTTCACCAGAAGGAAAGGAAGAAAGGGAAGAGATGAATGAATCGTTGATCACAAAAAAGAATGCAAATATACAATGGATATATATATGCCTACTCTATACGGTAAGAGGTATATAGACAGTAATTAAATACCCCGGTCTAAAGGATATTGATCTTCATACGAGGTAGGCCGAGCTCGTATACAGGGTGGGCCAAAAAAAACGCACCGATTTTCTCAGCTTCTATTTAAAGAACGGTGCAGTATTTTGGAACTCCGGTGCCGTCATAAGAAAGGGCATTTCAGGGGCCAACACGGGCAGCCCACTGCGATGTTGGCCCCCTTTTTCCACTCGCATCCAACGTGGGCCCAACGTATTGTGCTGCCGAGGTAGATGCTGTGTTCGCAAGGATAACAAGATTGGCATGACTTGATCTCTGAGACGGGTCATAGCACATAACTTTAGTCAAGTTCCTGCGTCATCACCCAATGGATTCAGTGCTTTCGCGCCATGGCTCGAGTCACTGCTCGGGTCGCAACCCACATAACATCGAATCAAAATTGATTCAACGTTGTTTCAACGTCCGGATGCTGAGTCAACGTTGAATCAATGTTGTTTCAATGTGATGTGCTACTAGGGAACTAGATGCGCCAAGCAGTTGGGTAGCAGTCGATGATTAAGTCCTTTGCTGCTTCTGCTGCTGGGTGCGTTCAACAGCGGCACGGAACTAAATTCTGGTTTGTGCATGGCCTATGCATTTGACACTGGGGGCTAGTTCAGCATCCGACCTGGGAGACCGGATTCCTGACTCGCGTTCGCTTACGATCAACAAAGCGGCCGACTTAAACCTAAGTTATCGTCTTGGTGGCCTCCAACTAGCGCAGATTTACCTTTTGTGCCTATATGTATATGATCTGGAGATAAAATAACGTCGATGGCTTCAATATCCTGGTCCGGATGCGTATGGAGTGGAGGAAGCGCTTTGCAGGCACCCCCTTTTTGCGACTTGCTGCGTGATCTGAATTTCACCTCCGTGCGACTATTGAAAGCGCCCACTGTACTGTTAGACCGGCCTCTGCTGTGCGATGCATATCGTCAGCGCATTGGATGACTCATGAACCAGCTGGTAACTTTTAATTTCTAGGTAGGACAATTCAGGTTGTCATTTTGGAAAATTCCAGGATTTTATTTGAATTCCCGTCTGAACATCGAAAGAGGAAGTGCATAAACCTAGGAATACTTGGGTAATAATAAAAAATACTAGTAAATTAATAGTTATTAAGAAACTCGCAACCTATCATTCTGTAGTCACTGGTAACATGAACAATGAGAAATTGTTGAGGCGTAGACTCAGCTTTGAGAGGATTTAGTGTTTGCTCATTTGTGCTTGATTTCCACAAACGTTGGATTTCCAGGAAAAACGACCTTGATCAACACCTTGGTGAACTATATCCTTGGGGTGGAATGGGAGGACAGATTCCGATTCAATTGGTCAATGAAGGAGATTCTGGAACTTCCAGCAACACAAAAGAGGTGTCTGCTTACATAATTCAAGCCCAAAATGGTGCCAGATTTCCACACACTTTGACCATCATTGATACCCCAGGATTCACGGACACTAATGGCCTCGACCAGGACAAGAAACTAGTGGAAAAACTCAAGAAATTTTACGAAAAGGAGGAGAAGATGGACATTAATCGAATTCATGCCGTTGGACTTGTCGTCCCTACATCCGTCGTTCGTCTCACGGCAGAGCAGAAGTACATCTTCAATTCGGTGTTGAAGATATTTGGAAAGGACGTAGAGCAAAGATTCGTGGCCATGTTGACGTTCGCAGACGAGTCTCATTCTCTTGCCCTGAAGGTTCTCCGGAAGGCTGGTGTCCCATTTCGCGACACGTTCTCTGTAAATAACTCACCCGCGTTCGTTAATCGGAATGGGCCTCTTGCTGGACGTCAGGAGACAATCAGGCAGCAATGGGACTGGTGTTTCCACAAGATCAAGCTATTCTGCGTCCAATTGGAGAATTCCATTAGAGCGGCTTCCCTTGGCACCACTCGGGAAGTCCTGGATGAGAGGCTAATTATTGAAGATTCCTTGCAGCGACTGCAGGAAGAGATGCAGAAAGGTGAGGGGATGCATCAACGTAAATTTGCATACTCTTGTCCAAAGTGAAAATTGTTCCAATGTGACACTGGGATGAGATTCGTTCATATTTCATGGTCTTACTTTGGAAACAACAGTCATTTTCAAAGAAATTTTGCCACTTTAATGGATTGTGCAAGGAGTGAGATTCCATGAACATCTGGAGAAAGCGAAAATTGTATAACATAAATCTGGGCAGTGATTAAGCACCAAATACTGTAACATTACAAATTCTTACAGAGATGTCCCGAAAACCCCGACATACGAGGTAGACCGTATAGGCCTTATTATTCTCGTGAATCGACGGTTGACATTCTTTCGAGTGAAGAAGGGTGGGAAAAGGACAGATTTGAAAAAAGTCTGGGGGTTAGTCATAGGCTTGCCGTTAGTGCTTCCCGTAGAGAAGGGGTCGACCCGAAGAAAAGGGGAAAGCCATTAAAATTATTTTCCATTACTTCATCCATATTATGCATGACAAATAAGCATTAATGTTCTTTTTCTTTTCTCACCTAAATAAAGAATTCCTGAAAATGTTCATAATTCTGGGGTGCCCGAAGTGTTGCTCGCCCACTGCAATTACTCACGGAGTGATTCCGCGCGGCAATAAAAAATAATTATCAACACTATCCTCAAGAGAAGTCAAACATAATTGAACGATAAACAGGGATCTCCACCGAATCTGAGATGAGAAAAGCAAAACAAGATATTGGACTGAAATTCTACTAAATAATGGAAGTGCCTCTGCTCAAATCTAGTGGGAAAGAAAATAGATTTTGCGCACCTAGATACAATGAACATAGTGCTTGGAAAAACAATCCGGGTGTTTCGTAGAACCATTAAATCCCTTTTCGTTCTTGATTTTCTTAGAACGTGACTGATGGACGTGATTTAGGGGTGCTGATGTAATTCTATTCTTCGGGTACATTTCAGATGAATCTCTTGCTTTGCTACTTCTATCACGAAACTGAGAGTTCCCAATTTCTCTTCCGATTTTTCTTGGCACCTTGCGAATTTTTGGTTTAGCTTTCTGGCAGTGTATCGTTTAAGCCACTGCATCCATTTTCTATTCTGGCTGCTCTAAGCTAGTCACAACCATACTTGTTATCAGTAGAGTGTAAGTTTTTAGTGTAATTTTGTAGCACTTCTTCTTGTCTACCTCTAATTCAAGGTTTTTCTAGAAACATCTGTAAGCTCTCCAGTCGTATTGCCCAGGCAAAGATTTATCAAAATCCTTATGCCTATACTTCGTCTTTTTTAAATATTCATCAAATAAAATAACGTTAAAAAAAAAATATATATATAAGGCAACATATGGTGGTTCTTCACACCATATCGAAAACGTCATAACTTAGTGCTGTTGAAGCAAGGAAAGGGAAACTTGGCAGCAGTCACTAGCACATCGGAAATTTTGATTTCTCGGCGAAGGGTAATATGTTCAGTGACGAGAAATTTATGCAAATTGTAATCGTGTAATCGTACTTCCTGTAGCGTAACCTCCGGAATGTTGTCTGTCTCCCTCCTATTGCTTTTTTCAACTCTGCAATTGTGTCGTTTGTCAGCCAAAATGATCTTGATCCCCGGGGTCGGCCTAGCCGACTGGGTACTTCGAATCCATTTGTTCTCCCATTTCGTAAGAAATAACAACAACGCAGTCCCAGTGGCGCAGTCCAACCCTTAAAAAAAAATTATCTTGATCCAGGACAAATCCATGTACTTCAAATTGCTTTCCCAACCGCAGAACACATTGCCTTCCAGGCTTTACAACTTGTATCATATTCATCTCCTCTTAAATATAGATAATTCGTGAGAATCTATCCACCTACTGCGCAGTCACCTAAGTCTTACAGTGACATTGCTTTCTCCTTTTTTGCTTAGTCCATGAATAAATTAAGCCTCTTCTTACAGCTAGTCACGGAAGGAGTAGCTATGACATCATCACCTAACAGGATCATCGCATTTATCATCCAACAAGTAAAGTCATTCCGCTCCCTTGAAGTTTAGGAAATTTGGAACAGCTTCCTACTTCTGCTGTTACCAACTAGTTGGAAGAATCTACCACTCTCCACGATATATCTTCACTTAATGATTAAAGCTTGGATGAGGTCCCCCGTTGTTAGACATCTCTCGAGCGAGTAATGTAGAGTCCCAATGCTTCCCGTACTTCTGTTAATTTTCAATTAACCATTATCCTGGCAACGTGAATCCATTGGACTCCCCAGGGTATATTTCATTACATTACTCTCTGGCTATTTTTCACATATTTTCTTTAAATTTTAACATGCCTTTTACAGGCTGTTATCCATAGATCCAAAAATAAATTTTTACAGTTTTGATTTGGTTTTCAGGAGGTACTTCTTAAAAGTTTTGCCTTTGCCACTTCGTGTCACAAAATGACCATGGCAGATAAGTGTTAAGAGCCATGAAGCAAGGTGGGCCAAAAAAACGCACTGATTTTACTAAACTTATTTTTCAGGAACGGTGAAATACTTTGGAGTCCTGGTACTCTCATGAGAAAGGGCATTTCTTAACCTTAAAGCGATACCCCATTTGTCGATAAAATATTAGAGGAAAGCTTCGAGCAGTCACTTTTCCAAACACCTTGCCAAAAGTGAGCTCCCTGTGTTTAACGTCAGGCGTTCTTAGCGTAGGGCAGACAGATTGGCTCGGGCAAATAGTCCGTTACATGCTAGAGTGCTGTGTAGCGTATCACTCCTCTTGGTTTGAAGTAGCTTTCGTTTGTTCTGGAACTTTGAAGCTTCACGGTGGTTTTGAGTAGATCATACAAAGCTCTGATTGTGTGACTGTGATGCAAATAATGAATGATTTTCCAATTGTGGAGGAACGTGGCAGCGTAATTTTTTTTTCAAACTTTTAAAACAGTGATAACGCGAATATTTAAAAATAGAAAATGAAAATTAAAGCTAGAGCATTTTAAAGTGAATTAAATGCTCTTTCAATGCTCAATGAGTCCTGTCTCGTTCCTGTACCTTTTACCAGTCCTGAGATATAAGCTGCAAAATTCGGTGCGGTTTTTATTGGCCCACTCACAGGTTAAACCTCGAATTCTTCAATAAACCTTCCTCGATGATTTAGGATGGTTTTATATACTTTTCCCCTCTGCACATAGTTGAGTACAGGCATTTCCTATGACCAATTTTATTTCATTTCAGGACTGCAAAAGTTGTCAGAATTGAAGGAAAGGTATATTCAGGAGAAGAAGATGGGGAACTTGAAAAGAATTGAAGAGCGCTTGCAGAACCTGGCAAATCAATTCCTGGAGAAGCAGTTGGAAGTCCAGTCCCTCATTCATCAGGCACACACCAGCTTGGTGCGACTGGAGAGAAAAGCGATGAAGATGGACACGACCAGTCTGGTGGGGTACATTGACATCTTGATGAAAGGGGAATCCCGATCAGAGAAATTGGAAGCTCTTAGGACGGCCAGGGACATTGCAGTCCAGGTGCAGCAACTCAGAAAATCTACTGAAGAGGATCCCTTTAAACAGCAACTGGTCGAACTGAAGAAAGAGGGCTTAAAATTGATTCAACGCGAAGATGGATCCGCCTCACTTGTCTTCGAGCAGGGATCCTTGTCTATGCTTAAGGCTCTGCTTTCTTTCTTCAAGAAGAAACAAGCGCGTTAACACCCCATGCAGTTATTCCATTCACTCCAAGGACTCATCAGAAACAGTGATAAAGGGGGTTGTCGCTTCCTTTGGAACTGTCTTTGACGGCTTCTTCTCCCCTCACTCATTTCGTACTCCAGTTACAAGAGGGAGTTTGATTTCCCATTTTAGCAGAATGGCTTCAATCTCTGAGATAATTTCAAGATTTCCGGATCCATAGCGAATGATTCCTTGAAAATTGGTGGAAAAAAACCTTAAAAAACTTATTTATTTATTTCACCAACAAAATAAATTTTTCTTTCCCCCCCCTAAAATGAGAGTATCATCTAAAATTCATTTGCTCCACTATTTTGAATTTCAAATGGTCACGCTGTTCAGGTTGTATGCATAGTTTAGCATTATTCCAAAAACTGAGTTTCTTGTGCATAATTTTCGCATGCATAACTTCTCTATAGTTCGCCATAACTCGGTTAAATCTAATATGTTGCTTATGTAATTCGTTTTATTTTGATGAATTTACATTTTCCTGCCTTGATAGGTGATCTGTGATAGACCTTTTGCGGTTAACTTCATTCAGTATTTCAATCTTGAAGTAAAACATTAACTTCATGGGAGATGTGGGCGACATAGCGAGTCAAATTTTTCTGCAGTTCCTGGAGGAAGGTGGTCTGTGGGACAGAGAATAAGCATAATGAAATTTAAAAGCAATATGGCAGTTTTTTCCCAGTCAGCCCTCTGATCTCTTCCCTCGTTGGATATAGAGCTGATCGGGCGTGTTCTGGCAGGTCCACATTTTTTGGCTCTTGCAAACTATTAGAGAAGTATCGAGTCTCCTCCAGAATGTGCATTCCAGATAAAAACTATATTGCACTCAGAGAAATCGGTAAATCGAGTTGAAATACTTCTCTTAATTTTCGCGTTTCGATTTATTTTTCTCAAGAGAAAAAGACATCAACTGGATTTTCGATTTATATCTCTCGCTTCCCGACCGTGCAGGGTCGCCTGAAAGGCGTTCGCAAAACCAAAATGCGTCTATAGCGGAGTCGGAAGGGTGTTTTGAGCGGCTGCGCATCCTCTAGACATATGTTAACCTCCGTATTCCACTTCATCGTGCCGAGGAAGCCCCCCCCCCCATGAACCCTCGGGGCAATGCATTGACAGCCGAGGGATTCACACGCAACCGCCCGAGTGCATGGCCTCATCGCCACTTCACCTTCCCTCCGACCCGTGCGAGTAGCTTGTGCGTCTCGAAGGGATTCCCATGTAACCGCTTACTTCATTCTTCGAGTCCAGTTTCATACGGTGTTTGTTTTCCGTTTGGTGCGTTGGTGGTGCAACACGTATCGCCAATATGAGATCCGACTGTTAACTATATATATTTAACAGTCCTTTAAGAATACAAGGATTCCTATGTGAGAAAAATACCTCCTTCGTTAAAAGCCCCGTTGTCTCCCCTGAATGAGGTTCGTGTAATCGGGCTTTAAGCTCAAAAACCACTATATTCCCACAATAGGACATGCAAGGCAAATTTCAACGTGGCTGAAGTTCATCACGAAATGTTAAATGCGGCAGAAGCGCATAATATGCCTGACCTAAACACGCAGAATCAAATTAATGCATTTTCGTCGAGAAAAAAGTTGTCCTCCATGCGATGCGTTTTTATCGCATCCAACATTTGATGCCATAACCGCATCCAAAATTCTATGCGATAAAGACGCATCACATGCAGGACAGATTTTTCCGCGAGAAAAATGCATCGAACTGAGGCACTGAATTTTCTGTGTGTGTCATCTCTGGACAATTCAATTACCTTCAAGATTGATCAACGTTCTAAATTTCAAATAAAATTTAAAAAATGCTTTGGTGCATCTTGAGGGCTTGCCAATGGAAAATCTTTCAATACAGCGAAAGATGTGCCGTTTTGTAAAGACCACATCATACAGTCAAAGCCAAGTGCTGTACGCATTCTTTGTGGAACGTTGGCTCTTGAAGGGTTATCGCTTGGGCATCATGAAACGGCCCATGGGAAGGTGTACGATATGGACATACATGCTTGGATGCCATCTTTGTTCGGTCTTGATCAGTTCGCAGTATGAGGACGCTGGAAGTTGCCCTCAGGGTTTGTCAGTGGTAGTGAGGTTATTCTTCAGTTACGAAGTGCTTGCATATCTATCTTAAGGGGTAACTGAGGACTCTAGCGCTGTAGTTGGTAGTTACTCGTCAACACAGAAACTTGCCCGAACAGGAGGAAACCGATAGGATCGCAGAGAAAAAGCAGGAATTCGTTCAGACAATCGTATCAAATCAACACAGTGAAATGGAATGTCTACAGTTCAGTCCAACGTTTTGGTGAGAGTGTCTTGACGGTATCGTATCCAAGAGATCGTGATGAAGAGTTTCACATTTTCAAAGACCCGGAAAGGAGCCCTACTTCTGTGCTGTCATGAATGCTCATAAACAGTTGCCAAGAAGTAGAAAAACACTACCTACCAGCAGTGTAGTGAAAGATGTCCTCCACGAGTATTGGCTAAGGATAATGAATCATCTAAGTAACTCCCATCCGAATCATGCTTTTGATGTTAGTGGGAAAATACGAAATTTCAAGGAGATGTGAAGGAAATCGCTGCACAGTCATTCTGGAACATCTTGCATTATCAACAACAAAGTAAGGCAATAATTTTTTTAGAAACTAGATTTGATTTGTAATATTAGGTTTTTCTAGCAATACAACCCATGTTGCAGTGCCAGAAAGGTTCAGTACAAAGAATAGGGACTCGGACCAGCAAACGGGAGGTTGAGGTTCGAATCCAGCTGGTAGTTGTATTCTCCGCAGGTGCTATTCCCTTATAGGCCGACAGCTAACAGCTCATTACCAAGCTTACCGAGCTTGGACGTAGATAGGCTCATGTACAAATATAGGAGTTGCTTTTGTGGGGCAGCTCTAAATGATCTAAAATAACATATTACCTTTCCTTCCCTAAATTAAAGGAGGAAATCATGGGATCGATGAAAGCATAAAGTACCAAGTAACACAGTATGTTGATGAAACGTTTGTTGCCCGTGTTGCAAGTTGATGTAAAACATTAATATAACATTGCTTTAACGTTTTCACTTGGAATGTTGCTGCGACACTTCTACTAATGTTATTGCAGCGTTGGCTATCAACATTGAATGTTGACACTCTTGACATTGACAACGTAGCGACAACATTCTGATACAACATGGAATTAGGAGTTGTAGGAAATTGTAAAGTTGTCCTCTTTGCTACGAGATGGAGATGTAGGTCTCGCTTTTCAAACAGTACACAAAAGTGCCCTTCTCCCTTTCTCCGGAATCTTCCTGCACAGGAATGTGTAGTGTTTGAGTGGCCTTTGGTCCCTGAGAGCGGGGCAACACTGTGGGGAGTGCCGGCATGGCCGGAAGCGAGGAAAGGGACAGGGAAGGCGTGCTGCGTGGGCATTGGGGAGGGCGGGCCGGCTCGGCGAGGGTCGTGGTGCAGCCCAGTTGCAATGATCGGGCCGGGACCGGATTTGGAGCCCCGTTATTGCGTTTTCGCCTTACTGGATCAGGCTGGAGCCCCTTCCAACGCGTCTCACTGATTGGATTGTGATTGGACTGTCATTGTTTCTCCCCACCTGCACGCCGCTGCCTTGCCGCTTCTTCATCTGTATTTTATTTCCTCTTATATTTTATATCCTACTGGCCTTGAGTGTATTGTCTTGTTTTCTGTGGGATTGTGTTGTTACCCCCCCTTGAGTGGCCCCTTTTACTATTTATCTTTTATCGGCCTAAGCGTTATTGTCTTTTATAAAAGCTCCTTTGAAAGTTTTAAATAAATATAATCAGGCTTAGAGAGGGACTGACCTTTTATTGAACCACGCCCTCGGTGCAAGTGAGATTCCAACGACACCTGGAATGGGCCACCCACATGGGTTGGCTGGGTAGGCGTCACAAATGTTTAGTACCTTGCCATATGTCTCCCATTGTCGCATTATAGGAATCAATGAACACGGACATTTCTTCATTTGTTATCCTCATATTCGAGATAGGTTCATGGGGCCAAGATAAATAGCAAGCTCATATTCCCAAAAAGAACCCTTTCCATGAACTCCTCGATTACCTCCTACGGGACATTAAAAAACGATGATAGAGTCTATGATCTCAATCTTTCATTTCCTCATTCTGAGAACAAGATGAGGAAAATTCTTAATTCGCAGACACTCCATGGAACATTGCGGGTGGACCTTTACCTGAAATGTGCCATATTTAGCACTTCCAGGGGAAGATTACTTCCAAAAATGTACTGTTTCCTGCATTTACACGATACAGATAGTGTATTATGGATGTGTATAGGTTATACCAGTATAGGCTTTGTCCTGTTGAGAATGTCTGGGTATAGATGTAAATCATATGGTACAAAATAGTGAAAGAAATGATTCAATATTGGCAGAATATCGGTCCAGTACAGGGCCAGTGAAGCCTATGCTTTTCAGGGTAGAAATGCGAATATAGGTCCAGATTAGGTGCCAGTGAAACAACACTTTCCATCAACATTGTAGCAACATAACAACTGAAACGTTTCTGGAACGTATATGGAATGAATAAGTAACGATTTGCAACATCAATGCAATGTTCTTTCGCAACATTTGAGCAACGTTGACGTTTTGGATATTTACACATAGATGCAGCAGTTCATCAACATTTCATAAACGTTGCTGAGATATCGTGCATTACTTGGGTAACTACCGTTCAACGCTTGAGTGGCAACAATCCCGAGATTAAATTGTTTCATCACTGGTCAGACATTATGATTCACGAAATTAATTCATTCGGGTAAGTGTGATGAAAAAATCAAAGTTTAATTTTTGAATGAATGGCAAAGCTTATCTATGGCAGACATAATGAAGTACTTCTATGCACGTTAACGTTTGATTGTTGGCTTCAAATCATGGTATTTTCATCCACCCACTTAAAAGACTGTAGGCGTACACCGCATAAGCGCTGGAAAGGTCAAGTTGATCATACTTACCCCCGTAAGACGGGGTAAGTGTGATCACTGGGGTAATAATGCTAGGGTATTGCAATTCTGCCAAAACAGTTACTATGATTATTTTAAACTTGTAGACAAGCTATTTTACTATTCTAAGCGTTTTCACTAATATTCCTCAAATTTTCAAGGAATCGCAAATACCTCGTTTTAGGGATAAGCGAGATCTTGGAAAGAGGAAGCGTGATCATCAAACAAAAAAAAAACAAGTGAGGCTTTGTAGTATATGTGAAATGATCAAATATCAGAATTTTGACGCAAAAACCGCATGTGCCTTTCTGTCAGCAATTTTGTTAGGTTGGTCAAACTTACCGGAGTATTTCCCGATGGTGACACATGGGAAATGACAAATTCCATTTAAAGGAGTGGAATAAGCATTGCTTCCGTTTGGAAGAGCTTTCCATCATCCCATAAGCTCTTTCGCTCCTCACTTCTCCATATTTATTGCTCTTGTTTCTTTGAGAAAATTGGACCAGATTCGTCGCCAATGATCGCCCTGACCCACGTACCTGATTTCATGGGGTGTGATCAGGTTTACTATGCCCATGCCTAGCATGAATGGAACTCCAAAGAGGACTAGTTGAAAAGGCCATAGAATTTACTTTGCCAGAATACCAAATGTAAAATTTATTCAGCTGTTATGAACTGTCAGGGAAATTTGAAATGATTACTCTAAATTAAGTGAAACAGGGTGCTTTTGATATATCTCTCAGTTGCAGCAATGAAATGTACCTGGATATGTAAGGCAGGGCTAGCAAAGACAGACTTATTATTAATAATTCCTACTTTCTTGATTGCATATTGTGCTTGGAAATATAAAAGTGAGTGCTGATCAAATTCACTTTTGATTACATTAGACATGCAGACCACTACTTTAGACTTGTATGCGTTTCTCTTACATGTACATGAGCCACTTCAGTGATCACACCCTTGCCATTAGGGTGAGCATGATTTTGAACAGGGAAAATGCAATCATCATATACAGTAGTAGTATTTGGGCTATGTGATTCTGAAGCAGCAATCACATGTTAGATTAAGTTAAACAGCGTTTCTATGGAGAAATAACATTTTCTGATGGTCAAATGTGGGGTACATTTGCTGGTACTTGCTCACTCCATCAAAAAAACATGGCAGAAAAATACCGTTTAAGTGAACAGACATTGCCTGATAATGGAAGCAGGCATTGTTTTTTATTTTTTGCTTGCTAACAAACTTATCTCTAATATTTGCATTTATTTCTAGGGTCAGAATTGTATGCATTTTCTCGTGACATGAGATTTCTTTCAGTGAACGCATTCAACCCCATCTTCTTGCAGCCAAGTGGGAAAAAACTGTCATTATTTGAAATTATGCAAATCACAAACTGACTGGAATGGGTATGTCAAACTGACAGAAGCGTTGGAAGTTCTAAGACCATTCTTCAAGCTAAAATGGATGCTTAAAAATAATTCAGATGTAGCCTAATTATGAGACCCAGTGAGGATACGTCGAAGACCATTTCATGAATTTTTAGGCAATGCACAATGTGTCAATCAGACAAGGAACTTCTAGCAAGAAGGTGTGGCTTCAGTTTCAGGGACCTAGTTGAGTTTTTAAATCTCTGAGCGAAGCCTACGAGTGAACAACACGTTAAAACTGGAGGAAGAGATGCTAATGATCACACTTACCCAGTACACTTGATCACACTTACCCTGACGCCAATTTTTCGGAATAAGTGTGATCAGTATTCCTGTGCCCATGCTTAGCATGACTTCAAAAGGCACTAGTTGGAAAAAGCTTAGAATCTACTTTGCCATGATACAAATAATGGAATTTTATTTAGCAGTTCTGATCATACAGGGAAAGTTGAATGAGATGCGGCGAATTAAGTACTAGAGTTGAAAAAGGGTATTCTTATATTCTAGGTATTAAACTAGCGGCCTATGACCGCTATTGCGGCCTTCTACCCATACATATCAGTCTTGGTCGAGCGTTCGTAGCGTGAGGACGTGTTGGAGGATACTCTCGAGGTTCTGTCAGCTAAGTCGTGAGTTAGTTGTTACCTGGCTACTTTGTAGCAGTATTCATAAGTTTTTCTGATAGCTACCTCCAACTTCACATTAGATCAGTATCAATCAGCTTAATTACTTTAAGTATTAGCTCATTACTCGTAGTATTCCTTTTACTACAAGGACTAGGACAGTACAGTCTTACCGGGTTACAACTAGTGTGAAGTACTGCAAAGTATAAGTCTAAAGCAGTAGGAGTGTCAATA
>CAJPEV010000405.1:106259-127890 GCA_905338385.1 Darwinula stevensoni
AAGACAAAACAAAACAAAACAAAACAAAAATATATAGCTTTAAGAGGGTTAGGCCTACCCTAAAATTAAGGAACGCTCGACCTCGACATGTGATATCGAAATGGGCGAAATCGCCTCTTGATATCACTAACTCTCCTGACTCCTGACTCCTGACATATACTTTTTTGTCTCTGCTCATCAACTAAGAATGGTCTTAGCCTGGTTCCCGCTGCCAAACTTTGATATACATGATGGAACAAAATATATGCACAAAATATATGCTGAGGCACAGCGTGCTACATCTGCTAATATGCGAAAATTGCAACCAAAATTAGTTCAACGTGAGTAAAGTAAATAAAAATAGAAGGAAACATGAAATATCAAGAAACGGGACACACGTGGGACCTAAGCGCAAAGTTTATATCATAATGAACAAAATTAGTCCCGATGAACGGATTTGACGAGATAGGAAGTGCTTCTTTAGGAACGACATCGTCGGTAAGATGGCAGCATCAGTTTTCCCCTGCTTCGGTCCATCGATAACCTGAATCTTCTGCGAATACTCTGAGCGAATTCGCGAGCGATACTGGCTCCGTAAGTAGGAATCCGACTTGACCAAATATCTGTCCCTGAAATTTGTTCATAGTCGTACCGTGGGTAGGTGATAGGGAATTGACGTTGGTAAAGAGGGAACGGTATGATGACTTGGGTTGACATGTCCAGTGAAACTCTAGGCAGCAAGTGAACGCAGACACGAAGCGCATCCATGATCACCTCAACTACTATGGGTGTTCGAATGAAATGGGGACTTTTAGTTTCCTACCTTAGGCCTTTCAGACCTGGCGTCCATTCCAATGGACATTGCATTTACATTGTGTTTATGGCAATTACTTAGGATTCTCGTGACTTTGCACTCCATATTACGCTTCAATGGGCGCAATAATGAATGGCTCAGTTCCGTTAGAGGCCTTCTCTTACCCATTAGTATTTTAATCTTCAGTTATTAAATTATATGTTTAATATATAATATATGGTATGATATGGTAAATTTATACAAAATATGAAAACTACATATGAAAAGCCCAAAAATTTCAATTACAATCACAAAAGAGCTCAAAAATGCAAAAAATATATAATTCCGATAGCGGCCTTAATTCAGGTCTGAAAGGGTTAACTAAGAGTAACAGCCATTGCCCCCTTTTCATTTAAACTCCCCTAATATTAAGACATTTGCGGGCAGGTCTCTCACGATCATTGGCGTGTCGTTGCAAAGTTCGTTACCAATCATACGACTCCGAACACGCATCAGGATATATCCAATTTTTAGGATTAAGGCGTGCGGAGAGAGACCATGCATACTGATATTGTTGAAGAATTCTAACGGAAAGGTGGCCTGCCGATCGGTGTCATCATCACCATGATCGTTCTTCACAATTTTGGTACTATGATGTGAGCAAAATTTGCCTTCCAATCGGGGCGACACGTCCTCATTGACCAAACTGGAGTGCTTATTCTTGGGGCACAGAATGAGCGAGTTTGCTTCTCACTTCGGCATCGCAGAGCCTATATCGTTGGCCAAACAGCTCGTTCACCATATTATCTGAAATATAATCGCCTGGTAAACCCACGATGAGTTCATATGGATCACCCTGTAGACCTCACCGGATGTTTAGAAGCAGTAAGAACCATTATCGGTCACGTCAACAATTGTTGCCCCGAAAGGAAGCAGACGCGTTTGTGCTGTTGTACTGTCTATTAAACTCACGAATATTGCGAGCGTTTTCATCTTCCCAATCGGCGGAAACTCCAATGGGTTCGAATGGAACGTCGTGACATAATTAAGGATGTTAACCTTGCCGAAGTTTGCCTTTCTCCGCTTCGAAATGAAGGCTGGCAGTGCTGAACAGAGCATTCCACATTCATAGGGTCGCGATCATACGAAACGACTGGAATGACTTTGAACGTCCAAGCCAACACAACTCAAGTATGGTTAAAGGTTTGCTGCGTACGCGCTCTGCTCTCTGCGCAGCGTTAACAGCCTTATGTTGCTCTGCAATTAATGCACCTCTCCTCTCGGCTATGACATCTTCAATTTTGCTCACAGGTCAGTGGAGACCTACGCAGTCTCGCCGCTATTCTTATGCGGGCGCAACAAATCGGATATTGTCACGCTGTTTAACAAATCCCACTCAGTTTAAGACCTGCAAAAGGAAAAGTCTTATAGGCAAAATCAGTTGCACGGACGAATCACGAAACGTACCTAGCCTATGACATGGCAAGGATAAGACTCCTAGGCCTATCGGCTACCAAGCCTATGATCCGGAAAAGCAAAGGCATGTAGCTCCAGGGACTACCTAGCCTATGTCCTTGAGTGGCAAAAGCTTTATAGGTCAGAGGCTACACCTACTTTGAATCTCATTAGCGTATTCTAATATACTGTAGTAAGAATGGATGGATGGATGGAATGGATATCTCTTATATTATCCAGTGAAATTTGACTACACAGTGAGAGACAAAACTGTTGCAATGTTCGACTCATTGCCAGTTTATGACTCATAACTCGAGTATGACGAGTTCAATTTTAAATAAATTTCAGTCAATCATACTTCAACTTCCTGGTTTTGGATTGGTCCTAGTCACATGTCAATTGGCCCCCTATTGGATGAGCTGAAGCTGTTGAAAGCTAACCAGGTCATTGCAACAGTGTTGTCCCTACGTCCCACGCTTTCCATCCACGATATAAAAAAAACCCCACAGTCTCCCATTTCCCAAATGAAACCTGGTCAGAAGCCACCTAAGCAAGCCTGTAGCTTGCCTAGGTGTAGATGTGGTAGGCTTGGGTGGGGTTGGGTTCCATTTGAACGTTTCTGGCAACATGAAACCTATTTCCCAACAAACTCGCGACAGCATCGCTCCAACAGGTGGAAATACGCCTAGAGGAACATCCACCTGATTCCAAATCTAAATGGGAGTTGGACATTTTGTAAGGGTTAGGTGGCTTCCGACCTTGACGATCTTTTTCTGACTCCATTCTAAGGAAGTACAGTATTTTAAACTGGCATAGGTCTGATTGACTTGTTCCACCCGATAGTGTTAATTGGGAAGGTCCCCACAGCAGAAGTCAGGTGGCGTCTCAATCGTTTAGATAAGCAAGACTTGTTACGATAGGAACGAGATTAACTTTTTCACCGGGACTTTGAACTTTCCCCACAGGCGACAAAGGGGTAGACGTTAAAATTCCAAAATACGACTTTTGCAAAGAGGCAATCTAGACGAAGGAGAGTCACATTATTAGGGGCCCAAAAACCAAGGAAGGGAGGATTGAACTACCTACGGACTACAGGCCACGGGCTACGAATTAATGTGAACTGAAGATCTCAGATAACACGTTACNATGACCTCGTTCGCTTTGAACAACTGCCACTTAGACAATAGGAGGCCAATTGACATGTGACTAGCGCCAATCGAAAGTCAGGAAGTAGGAGTATGATTGACTGATATTTAAGCTAAATTGAACACGTCATACTCGAGATATGAGTCATAAACTGGCAATGTGTCGAACATTGTTACAGTTTTGTCCCTCTCTGTATATATAAAGCTGGAATAGCGTGACAGAGTACTTCTAAGTGCACACTTCGCTGATGGCATATTGCACTTGTAAGTACCAAAAATTAGAACTGATTACACTTACCCCGAATGACCTTTCTTTCTTGCCTTATCATACAATATTTTGGTTTCTGTTTCATGACGCTGTATTTTTCGTTATTTTCCCCCCTCTTCTGATCACAAACTACCTTGTGATGAGAACACTATGTCATTGTCACATGCCTTTTATTATTATAAATAAATCGACTGACAATTGAAGTATGTTTCAATAGTATTTCTCTCATTTTAAGGCTTAAAAATCACATGGTACATATTCGCATCATCAGCAAAGCAACAAACACGAGACATGTAGAAAGAAAAGGATGAGCTAGGAGAGAAGTGCCAAAATTCTAACACAATCAGTGAATCATATGGAATATGACAAGTTGAGGGAAAAGTAATGCAATCGAACTCTGGAGCAAAAGTTCTTCAAGAGTTCTTCGAAATATTGGCATTGGAAAGTATTCATTAATGTGTAGAACCATAAAAGAAAAACAGTTTTACATTCGAATGTTCCGGAGAGTCATGTTTAAATGCAAAATGCATACTGTTTAAAACAATTCCCACCTTCAATTCAACCTGCAAATTGTTACATCTGTGAAATTGTTATCGAGTCTCATTTTCACGAAATGTTGGCCATGAATGATAATAATTTAGATTATAATTAGATTTTTAATTCATGCCAGTGGTGGAGAATTCCACCTTTGGCATGGAATTCCCCCTTTGGGCAGATTTCTGCTCTTAGGGATCGAAAATACCATGTGGTTTTGGCACGGCCGTCAGGAGTTTTGCGTACGGGAGAGGCAAATGTTGCATAGTCACGAGAAAGATAATTGGGAAAAATGTACGGTATGCAATTCCCATGCAGGCTGAGAAAAAGTCGAAAACCCAGTCTGGGATTTTGGAAAATCCCCCGGAAATCCAGCCTGAAATTTAAGATAGCAATATTGATTTTTCCACACACGATTCCAAGTGACTTCCTTAACCTTTATCAAAAGTGCGTATATTTATTTGCACATTAACCTTTATCGGACGAATGTTGCAACTGCTGTGCCACAGTATTCATTTTTCCATGGCCTAACGGTATAAATACTGTACCGCAGCTTTTTCGGAAAAAATGCTCTGATATTAAATGAAAAGTTGCTCAGTTAGTGAATGTTTACGGGCTTCGTAGAAAATATCTAGCTGTCAGCGCTTCCGCGGAAAATTTAAATCCATCCGATAAAGGTTAATATTCAAATTTTTTAAAATTGGATTTCCGAAAATTCTGTGTACTGTGAAAGTACTAGCAAGATTTCTATTAATTGGATTATTTGTGTATTTTATTGGGCACATTTGCGGTCTCTGGGAAGTAATTGGCTGCATTTCGAAGATGTACTCCGTACAAGTATATTGACAAATCTCATTTTTGGATAATAGTCGGAAGGGCTCCTCAGCCGAGACCACTTGCTTGCCTGTTGGAATTTGCTGAAAATGTCCCATACTATGGTCAAAGTTTATGCCTAAAGGCCATCGCATACTTAGCGAGTGATGCATGCGATTTCGACACGCATGCGTCTGCATGCATCTACATGCGTTTGAATGCAAGGGAACACGCGTGTACATTTATGCCCACACGCCTTCACAAGTATAAAGGAATGGCAATCACTATGTTTTGAATAGGAATTACTATACAATACTATAAATAAATGTTAATAGTCTTTTCAGTTTTTATTCCTCCCTAGGGTTCCATTTAAATGGACCACCCTGTAGAATAAGGTAGCAAAATGAAACGTAGGCATTTAGTTTTTTAAATATATTTTTTCCACTTATTGGGACATATAATAAAACTCGTTGGACGATGTAAAGTGGTTTTGGTCACCCATATCTTCCGCCACCTACACAAATCCTTACCGCAATTCACCTAAAGAAAACATGGGAGTAAAGGGACTTATGGGACACCCTGTACCTATGTTGGAAGCAGCACAGATTTTCCGCTTTTGTTTTTGTCTGTTCTACACTACTTCTCGCCTCACTCTGAACTCATGATCTTCAGTTGGCAGTATTTGCTAGTGGGGGATTGGTGTAATTATTTTCGAGAGAGTAGTGATCTGATGGACTGCAGAAATCCCTTTGGAGTATCGAGGAATTCCAAGGAAATTGATTCCGTGTCATTGGATGAGACCATCTTTAGCCCGGCAGCCTCCAACTTCCCCAGTTCATGCTTGAAGGGATCCACGTCAGTGCCAGAGGTCTTCAACGAGGCCATCCAGAATGCCGCTGCCCTGTAGTTCCGCAAGGCGCCAACTTTAACTTCCCAACCGGGACGTTTCTCATTCTTCTCGTTCTGGAGGAGAAGATCGATGAAGTTGACCAATGTGAGGGGGTCACGCTTCAGGGCGATCTCGTCCAGTCGCTGCAAGCTCTGATGGGCTCGACGGAGGAGGTTATAAACTTGCAACTGTTTCACTTTGAAGTCGTGAGCCACTTGTAACATAGAAGCCTTCTCAGCCTCCCTCCTCTTCCTGTGTTGCCTTATGGCTTCGTATCTGCATTTTAGATCTTCCAGCTTCGACATGCCTGAAAGTGGAGGAGTGCGAGATACATCATTGTGTAACCCTGGAAAAAGTATACACGGGCTATAAACAATCTAATTAAAAACTCAGAAGAGATAGCGATGAAACGATCTCTGGAAGATTCTCTATTGAGGAAATGCAAGTAAATAAGTGCATTTTAAGTGCATGTTAAGTAAATAAGTGGTTGGCATGCTCATTTATTGTTCTTGGTAAGCAAATCGGACAAGGGTTGATGTGTACACGAATGTGAAACAAGAATTAAATAATTAACAGCAAATTAATTGTAAATATTAAAAAGGATGAATAGAAACTGAGTAGAAAGTGGTGAAAAGAAAATCATGCAAATAAATAATTTAAGAATAAAAATATAGACATGACTGAATCAAATGAGACAGATGAACACAAAAAGTCAAAATGTCCAAGTACGATAACCAGTAACGACTTTAATGTTGTCATGAGTGTAATTGAATCGTGTTGTTTAGAAAATTTCAATTTTGAAACGAGAAAATCCAGTTCTTACCGAGACTGACTTCCCTTTGGAGTCTCACAATAGCCTTTTCCAACACTTCTCTATTCACTAAAACCTCGCGGGTGAGTTCCAGGCCAATGGGATCCGAAGAGAGTAGATCCTTGAGAAGTAGCTGCAAGTTGTCCATGGTCATTCTCCACAGCAACTCTTGCATCCCAGATTTCCCCTGGCTTTTCGAGTATAAACACCCAGCGTTGAACTGATACGAACTTCGGTACGATATCCCAGACTGCATCACAGCTATCAGGTTTGGAGGTTCGGCGTGGTCTGCAAACGTGGACAGGAGAACGAAACGGTTTTTCACATCTTGACCGAACAGAGAGAGTATTTGATCGTATAGGAATCTCTGGGAAGCAGTAAGACGGGTCGTGGTGGCCGGGATCACGATCCCGATCCTGTGGAGGCAGTCCACACATCTGGTGAAGAACCTGTGAATGTGTCGGATCAAGGTTCGGTCTTCTTTCAGGCCCCGTGTGTCCAAAAACCCCGGTGTGTCCACTAGGGTTATACTGGATGGAGTCTGCATGACGTTTTCGTTCTCAGCCAGGGGATGTATGGTGTAGGCCGTAATGGAGTCTGTCTGACTCGATGTTGGGTCCTCTTCTCGTTCATCGGTGTTCATCAGGCGGAGTCTGAAGTCGTCTTCCCATTTCACGCCCAAAACATAGTTTACCATCGCGCTCATCAACGTCGTCTTTCCTTAAAAGTGATGTAATGCACGATAAAAATAAAAGAACTCAGCCACCTGGGCACATTTTCTCAACAATTTGAAGTGTTGCTCTTAGAGTACCTTTAGTGTCTACGTTGAATGCATTTTGCGCTTTTAAAAAAGCAAACAAAACAACTGCAGTTTCATGAACTTGAGAAGTTTGAGCAGAGCAACTATCCTTGAATGTTCCGTAAAGATGGCACAGGCGAAATATCGCGGTATATGAAGAGAAAATACGAAGTATAACAGAAAGAGGAAGAACACACAAGAGATTGGCAGGAGACGGTGAGCGTGAGCATCATTACAAGTCAGAAAACGAGAGGTACCACTACCTACGCCACCATCGATGGGTCAAGTTGAACAAATTTGTATGGTGCTGTGAAAATGTTGTGCATTTATGATAGAAGTAATGCTATTCCCGCTAACATCGTTTAAAGCTTGTCATGATACACTGTTAGCAGAAAGGGTTCGGAGTTTAACCTAGGTGAAGGATAAACCGTAAAAACGATTAGATAACGGTGAATAACCATGTAAAGTGTTAATTGAATGCTCATTTTAAATGCGATGAATTCTTGTGAAGTGATTGCATTGTTTTAGAAGCAAGGGAAAGTAGTGCATGTACAAGATGGTCCATATGTATCAGGTTGTTGGACTGTCATTGATCTGGCATGTGCATATGCTCTAAAAGACATGACTCTTGACGCACCCCAAAGATGAGCCAGTTTCTCACTTTCGTAAAACCCTCAAATGAATGAAAAAGGGCCCTGCATATAAGCCCTGCAATTATCAACTATCTCAGAAATTTTTTCAAATAGATCATCAAGAAAATGAATAAATAAATTAAATTGGGAATAAATATGCAGCCTTTTCGAGGCTGCATATTTATTTAGGAATAAATAAATTTATAAAGGCTGCATATTTATTCCCAAAGAGATCGTTCTTAACCAATATAAATCGGATGTTACCGATCAGAGTTCAGGTTTTAACCTTTCCGGGTCAAACAGAAGAAAATGTATAGATGACGGTGAAACACCATTTCCAATGGTTATTTGTGCGATGTAAAGCTCCCTCTTAGACTACTAGATGGAGTTATGGTGCTACTATTTCCACAGCACATAGAGTAGTTCTTCCCTCTTTCCCGGGGAATCTCTCTCAAATGTATGTTATGTCACCTTGTCCTGCGTTTCGCCTTGCCTTATAGTAATAAACACGGACACTTCCTCATTCATTATTCTCATATTCGAGACAGATTCCTGGATCAAAAGATCAAAAGAATCTTGTTTTCACAAACGGTGGCCCGTACATATTTACTTCATCTCCATGGAACCTTTTTATTCCATAAACCCGAAATCATTCCCGAATTTACTGGTCTTGACGACTGGGGCACATGAACAGCCTTATTTCTTTTTTTCAAAGAGTGGCGGCTTAACCCTTCGGACCTGAATTAAGGCCACTTTCGAAAAAAAATACCGTACTTTTTTGCGTTTTTTCAGTTCTTTTGCTATTGTGCTTTAAATTTCTATGTCCTATATATCGTTTTTATATATACGAGTAATATTATATAAGATATTATATAAGATACATTTAATTAAATAACTGAAGATTACTAAACTGACGGGTGAAAGAAGGCCTCCGATGGAATTGAGCCGTGCATAATTGCACCCATTGTAGTGTAGTTTGGGGGTGAAAAATCACGAGAATTCCAAGAAATTACCATAGACACAGTGAAAATGCAATGTCCATTGGAATGGACGCCAGGTCTGACAGGATTAAAAAAAAGTCAGACGAACTAGACAAATTCTTGCTTCCCTAACTCATTTCTATGCACGATATATCTGTCACAATATTATATTTTAAAATTGTCTTTAAAACTGGGTCTTAAAGGTATACCCTGTATAACTTCAAGTATGAAATCATATGACCTTTAATACGATACTCGTTCATCATAGTTCCTGCTATAGCGATAATAATAGGTATCACTCTTCTAGTATAGTGATAACTATCGATGATAGCGAAAAGTGGTCGATGGCACTCGAATTTCTTGCTGATCTCTGAAGCACATCTGCAAATATTCCTGGAATGAGTTCCCTGCTCTGCCCACTTCCTTTCCTGGAGGCCTTCCAAAGGCATCAACGATGCTCTGCTGTGTTAATTTCTTCGTACCTTCTACGTATTGAATCGAGGAAAGCGGCGAAGCATTTGAGTTCTACGCGTTGTTGAGAATTTTAGATGTGTCTCAGAGGTCACTGCAGCCTATACGAACAACTTTGACAATTTTCTCTGAGTGATTGTCAATTTTTACGTCATTACGTGAAGTAAATGTATGAACTTGACCATGTGGCAGTTCAGTTGAAATTCTATTAAGCCAAAAAACGTGGGTGGTAAGAAGGAGCAGGCAGGACAACCATCTTTCTTTCATCGCCCTGTTGAGATTCCTGGAAGAGTCCTCAGTATTGTACAGAGACTTGATGAAAGTAAATAGGCTCCCGCTGGGATTCAGAGAGGCCATTCTAGTCACATCATCATGCAATTTGGATGGCCTATTTGATAGCACATGATTGCTAGATGTAAAAACTAGAACAGATCGGAAGAATCAAGTCGTAACCCACGCCCTAGCACGGACCATGAGGAATATAGGAGGATCACGCGGACGTTGAAGCGGGAAATTAGATCTGCGAGACGGGAGGTCGAGGAACGGCTGGCTAGCGATGCTAAGAAGAACCCTAAGGCTTTTTATCAGTATGCTAGTGGTAGGTGTCAACAGTCGATCGGGCCGCTAATGAACGAAAAGAGGGAGTTGATTGCAAGTGATAAGGATATGGCCAGTATACTTAACGAGTTCTTCGCTTCCGTTTTCACTGTGGAATCCGACTCGGCNTGGAATATTGCATCCAGTTTTGGAGGCCTACAAATAAGGGCGATTTGTTGGCGTTCGAGGGAGTACAGAGGAGGGCCAAAAGAATGATTAAGGAGGTTAAGGGACTATCATACGAGAAGCGTTGGGACTGTACTTGCTCGAACGAAGGTTAAGGAGGGGCGATCGGAGCAATTCAAAAGCGGAGAGACTCAAGAATGACAAGACTGTATACAGTCTAGTTATTCTCCAACGATTAACCATATTCACATTGAGCAGATGGCATATCGTTTGTACTTCTACAGAACATACCTGCGCCTGTGGCTCCGATTAGGAAGAGGACCTTGCCCGGGGAGTATCGCCCTGGAATGGGAGACTCTCCGATCTCAGAAATTCGGAGCCTCCCAAATTCCTGGTCCCTTAAGCTGGTAATCTTGGTCGGGATGCCATGGATTTGCATCCCATTTTTCTTCTCCACAATCTTCCATCTTTCCTTCAGGGTCACGATCGCTCTTTCCTTCGTTTTCCCTCCTTCCCTAGATATCCGGAATAAGCAGCTTAGCTCGGAGCAGCACAAACTTTCTTGGAAAGCGTATTATCAGGCTACCTCGTATCACATAATACTGTACTGTATAGCATATTATCAAACGAATGTGCAACATACAGTACCGCCAGAAAGTTTGAGGCAGGTGGGGAAATTTCGCAAGTCTTAAAAAAACATTTCTTTTTATAACAAACAAAAGAACAATTTCGACTAATAAAAACCATGCTTAATCATTTACATTTCGCCCGAAAAAAGAGCGTTACATTTTTTGGTCTTTTTCTTGAAAAAGATTCATTTTTGCAACCTGCCTCAAACTTTCTGGCTGTACATGGGCTTATCAAAAAGTTCCTGGATCGACCTTCAAACGCGCGAACTATGAGCGTGAACAATCTTTATAATAAAATCTACTGTGGTGGTGGTGGTCGGTGGCATGAGCACGCACTATGACACACGCGTGAACATAGCACGATCGCGTGCGCCCTCCCACAGCCATAATAATGGGTTCACGCAGCATGGCCTTTGGCCACCAACGTTCGGAAACGTGCGCGGCTGGTGGCGATGCCCGCAAAGCAGCGTGAGGCCGCCAATAAAAGCCCAAATACCACATTATCCTACAAAGCGACGATTCATAGCTAACTTTTGATCTTTGGGCTCCCCTTCGTCATCTCTCGGCGTCAGTTCCCCGTCCTTCGTAAATCGTCACGATATATGCTATGACGATTAACGAAGTGCAGGGGCAAACCTTTCAGAAATTAGGGGTGGTTTTGCAGCACCCTGTCTTCTCACATGGTCAGCCAATGTTGGATACAGGGAGTGAGGGTTGGCGACCGGCCCCCCCCCCCCATTCGCATTCATTGCTCTTGAATTCTTCCGTGCTTTTGCACAGGCTAATGACAAGTGGTTAGGTATGCCATGGTACTACCATGGAAATGAGTGTCTGCCGGCGGTCGCTGCGAACAAGCTCAGAAAGGGCGCGCATAGTTTCCTCATTACGGCTTTTCGATGGCCGTCCACTGTGTTCGTCATCTTCAAGGGATATCCGCCCTCGTAATCCTCCTAATTCTCGTGAATGAATTACACAAGCGACTTCGCTCTGCCTATCACGTCTTCTGATGTCATGGGTGCCATGGGACAGACATCGACACCTAAAATTTACGCTTCTATTATGTATACCACCAACGTGGATGTGAAATTCATATTGCCTAGGCATGACTTCATTTGATATAACGTACATTATACGAACTTTAGAAAATCATCACACCATCCATATGGAATTTCAGACCATAAAGCTTTTATTAAACTGAACGATTTCTTCCTAAGGCACATGTTGAATATCAACTTGATATCAATATGTATCAATATGCACTGTACAAAAACTTATTGTGTGAAATTCAAATGATCTCTGCAACTTCCCAAGACTAATTTCACATTAGCCTGACAGCAACAAATTTGTTCACGATGTACAAAAATGCACAATTAATCTTTAAGCATTTAGTAAGTAATATAACGTAATAATATATAATTATTTCATGGATATCTGGAGTGTCATTCCGGTGTTAATGTATGACTACATAGCGTGTTATGGTATCTAATCAAACCTTACGCCTGGAAACATATTGACAAGAATGTTAATAACAGTTTGCCTAAAATGAAAATAACGTGGGTAATAAATTCACATCGGTATCTACATAATATTGATATATCTACTGTGGTCCGTGGTGATGGTGGTGGTGGCCGGTGTCGTGTGCGCGCGCACACACAGGACACATGCTTGCGCACAGCGCGATCGCGTGTGCTCTTCCACACTCATAGTAATGGTTCACGCAGCGCGGCCAAAGACCAATAACTTTCAGAAACGTGTGCGGCGGGTTTGCGATGTCCGCAGAGCAGCGTGCAGCCGCTAATAAAAGCCCACATACACCATTGTCCTACAAAATTACGATTCGAAGTTAACGTCTTGATCTTTGGGATGCCCTTCGTCTTCTCTCGGCGTTAGTTCCCGTCCTTTGCCATGACGATTAACGAAGCGCAGGGGCAGACCTTTCAGAAATTAAGAGTGTTTTTGCCGCACTCTGTCTTCTCACGTTGGCAGCCAGTGGGGGATTCAGGGGGTGGGGGGGGGGGGTGACGGCCGCATCCCCATGTGGCCATGTTCGCATTCATAGTCTAAATTCTTCTGAGCTTTTGCACGGGCTGCTGACTAAAATAATATTAATATGAAGATGCTGCTTGGATTCTTGCTGATGGAAGTATTTGGAAGAATCCTCCATGGGTCTATAATTCCCGATCTGTGGAGCCCTGCAAGGTTGCTTAGGTTTGAACCTCTCCGCCTCATGATCAACTCATGATTCAGATCTGACCAATGCATCTGACCATATCATCATGATAGTTTTGGCTGTTTCTCCATGGCAACAAGGCTTGGGACATAATGGGTGCCACAATGAGAATTTCGCATGCCAAGGGCCTCGATACACGAGGCAAGTTCTTGCTTTCAAGGAGCAAGCGAGTGTGTACACGAATCAAGGACTTGCCTCCACTTGCTCGAAGGTTGTCAAGCATCTGTGAAACGAAGTCGAAAAGAGCGAAAACTCGCACATGCTAATAGACATCAGAGAGATCTTTCGTGGGTCATTGTCTTTGTATTCCTGCAGACCACGATTTAGGCATAATTTCGTGTGACATGGCGCCACAGCTCTTCCTTGAAGCCACGGAAGCCCTTATTACCGGCTTCCGTGATCGACCTTGCCTCTGGAATGTTAAGATGAAGGAGTACCAAGACCGCTCCATCCAAAACCAAAAGGCTCGATAGCTCCTACAAAGTGTGGGGGACGCCATGAGCTTCATGCCAATTGGTTCTTGCGGGGACTTCCAGACCAATCAAAGTGCGGCTTGCTTAAAGGCTTTCTAGGATTTTAAACCAAGGGGAAAGTCGAAGCCAGGACTTGCTAGAGCGACGCAAGTCGCGTATAGACGAGGCAAACCTGTTGACAAGTCCTTGTGAGCTTGCTGGCAAGAACTTGCATCGTGTATCAGGGCCATAAGGATTGGATCTCCTCGTGGAATGCAATTTTTATCAAGGACGTTTGGGTTTCTGACGCCAAGCTGAAGTCAACCAATAAAAGAGTAAAACAAAGAATATTATGATAAATATAAACATATTATAGATAGAAACAATCAATATTAGATAGAAGCGGAGAAACGAGAGCAAAAAAAAGAGCTTTTTCCTAGGACAGGGAAAGGGGGAATAATGGAGGTTAGACACTGGAGGCAGAGTTGAGTGTCTCGCAGCTGCAGTTGGCGACGATTTCTTTCATCGCTCCTGTGTCTGTAGCATTAGATCGTTTTCCTGTGAGACCGAACGTGATTTCCTGCGTTTGTGTAGTGTCTTCCAATGATGAGAAGGACCGAAAACAGGGACACGAAAAGGCATTCGATGCATGGAGCCATCCTGATGTTTTCGATTGATACTAGCGAAAATCATATAAAATGTTACCGCGAGAGGTCACGATTCATGGAACTACTCCATGCTAAGGGGCCTGCGAGCTCCAGTTATCTTCGCGCAGACAATGTTCGGTTTCATGCAGAGGTGTTCGAAGATAGTACACCATTTTACCAAGGAAACGCGATATCCTGAGAGCTGGAGAATTTCCTTCCATAGGTTTTCCACACGCGCGTTTTATTTTCCAGAGAATAAAAGCGTATTTTCTTCTCACTGGTGATACAAAATGCCCGATTATAACCGGCAATCCGACAACCGTGCAAGACAGCAGGCTTGACATATCCGAATGCTTGCAAATTTAGTATTTGTTCTTCATGATAAGAGGATGTACCAATTCAATCCGAAAGCAGTATAGAAATAAAAAGCTTAGGAAGTGAACGAGCCGCAGCCCTGCCATCTGGGTTTTACTGGAACAAACAAGCTTTTCACATGAGAAGTTCGATAACAAATCAATCGTCGTTGTTACGAGTCATTCCTGGTGAGTGTTAGAGCTTCTCAAGGAAGATCCCACATGAACTTCGTGGGAATAAAAAAGTGCTCTCCTCTCTTTGGAGATGATTTTCCGCCAAAACTTTTGAGTCAATCGTATTTTCATATTTAACTGATCTTTAGGACCTTGAAGCACCCGGTGCCATGATGTAAGCTACCGTATCCTACATGGTAATGAAATCTTGTTTCTTAGCTTTGTTTCCATGCGATGTCCCTGTCCTGCTTCAGTAAGCAAAAAATTATGCATTTCAAGTGTAAGTAGGTTTTCGACAAACTGCCGACATTGAAAATTACATTCGAGTGACTAGCATCATCTATGCTAGTCATTATTCGAGATAGCATCAGTTTACGGACCAAGCACGGTCCTGGGAACAGTTTTCCACACTACTCAACCATGATGTAGATGAATACATTATATGCATACTCATATCTACATCTGGAACAGGTTTACGTGGTTTTTCTAAAAAAAACTAGACAAATTAGACCTGCGATTGGCTGAGACATACTGATTCTTTTAAAATCAGTTCTAAACTCACCCTGGCGTCCCATGGTTGGTGGATGCCGGCGCAATAGATCTGGTCTTTGGAAGGGGTTCATCCACTATGACGCGCACGACTGGATCTGAGGCGTTCTTCAAGGCCTCTAAGGTTGTCAATGGATGGGATTCTCCATCAGGATAGAAGAGGTGGAAGGTCTGGCAGTGGAGACCGAATTCGTGCCTGACCGCTTGACAGAGAGATTCCAAATCTCTCACCAACACTTGCGTCTCATCCTCACGGAACTTCAGCCTCACATATTTCTCCATGTTCTCCACTGCGAGAGGCTGGAATGATAACATACAGGGCATCTTTAGTTCTCAGCCTTATCTCGCCTGCGATACGGAGAGAAAACACATCGCTATAGATGAACACCGGCACCGGTGACTTGTTTGTTGGAGTTCGGTCCATTCCACCCCGTGCACATATAATTTACCCAATGGTTAAACTGATTCCCCAGAAATCCTCACATTTTAACTCAAACACTTAATTTACCACCTAACCACTACCTATCGGCTTTGCACCTCATATTTCTCAGTATTTGTCTTACATTTCTGACAACTCTGACAAGATGACTCACTATTTTAACTTCGAATCTTTTTACAGCTATCAGCCGAGAAAAGCGGACCCACAAGTCTTGACGCGCAAGTTCCGTAATTCCAATGAATGAATGACTGACTTAGGAGAATCATCCAAATCTCGACACTATTGAGACAACGCGAGAGGGTCCTTACAGTTATTAGCAACCTTTGATATCAGATCAATGATAATTATAACTATGGATCGCAAGTATAAGTTTTCTAAGCCCAACAACGATGTACAGTGCACAAATGTGACGAGGAAGTTCAATTTTGGCACTGCCCTGCGTGACAGTCAAAAGTCATGAGAAAAATCATTAGACAGGCCTGTCAAATGCTGGACTTAGCTATGCATATCTGACACGAACAAAGTCAAATGTGACAGCCCCAAGTCATGAAAACGATGGCTTAGTGTCTTGCATCAAAATGCCACTCTATTCTAAACATGTAGAGATGTGCCTACAGGAAGCATTGATCACATTTTCAAAGTTGATGACTTTGTGACGTAATGACTCGGGGTATTGGCTTGATGTCTCAACTCTGGAAGAATGGGCAAGCGATACTAGCGAAGGCCCATCTCTAACTCAGTCACTTGATCCCGATGAAAATCCTCTCTTAATAGTGGTTTGTCGCACCTCTGAGAAGCAAATTCTTTTTCGGATCCTGTTTCCTCACGGGGAGGATGATGGTTTCAGATTTGTGTTTAGATTCACATATCCTTTGATCCCAAAATATTTTCGGAAAAGAATGAAGACGTTTCCCTCTTACCTCATTCGATTTCAGTGTTTTCAATTTCACTGTGCCCAGGAAATCAGCCATGGGATCACAAGAGGTGACGGAGCGGGGTATTATTAATAAGATTTTTTTAAACTTTTAACTAAGAATTTGAATCGCTGAATAAGTAAAATCAGCATAATTACTTCCAGGAATTGTTTTTATTATTCTACTCCCGCACAAGGATGACATGCGACATGAAATTTGAGTAATGACTTCCTTGCAATAGTGAAATTTATGTTGCTCTATGAAGGAGACGAGTGGAAAACGCATATCATTTTTGAGAGACGCAAATATGCATTTTTTTATGTCAGGAAACGCAAGGATGTTTATGCGTTTAAAAAATCAGAATTGAAATGTATAAGCTTTTTCATATGTACGTTTAGGAAATATAAAAATACTCAAAAGACACGAAAATTTGTATTTGGAACACTTACTTCATATAAGCTCGATTTTTCAGAAATGTAGATTCATGCCTCTGGCGCCTCTGGGACGGCATTCCAAGTCTAAAATAAGGTCTTCATTCAAGAAGGTGTTTACGTTCTTAGAAACATTCGTGCAATTTTCATGATCATCTAAATCGTATTTTCAGCCAGCTTTGCTGATCGTGGCCCCAGATTGCCACATACGCCTCAAACCGCAAGTCCTACGTTTGAATGTGTATCGCATCAATACATTATCCACTTCTTCCTCATGAGTACGTACATGGAATATGGAGTCCTATTAGATATAGTGAGACTGGGGTTAGAATCGCTTCTCAGTAATGCCACAGTCTGCTTTTAAATTCTTCGTGGTGCCCTTTCCATATTATAAAATATTTACTAAATCGAAAGATTTAGTGCCATTTTCTCCGCATGCCTCTAAGGAATATCAACATATGCCAACAATCGGGTGTTTACAAAAATAGCTCCTCAATATAACAACTGTGCCACTTTCTATCACACACCAGGAAAGAGAACGTTGGTGAGCGCGATGTTGAACGTTGAACTATGAGCTGGACGAGGAGTGGGAGGATGATTAGATTCCAGATGGAGGCAACAGCTGAGGAAGGAAGCCAGACCCTTGCAGTCACGGCCTACGCCATCTACCCTCACCAGAGGAAGTCCCGCTTTTAATATCCGGTGAACATTGTGGACACCCCGGGATTTGGGGATGCCAAGGGACTGCCACCTATTCCAAGCTCAACACATTCTTCAACCGTGAAGAAGGCATCGACCGCCTCCATTCAAACGGGCTCGTCGTCCCTGCCTCAACTTCTCGATTGACTGCTAATTATGCTCATGTCTTTCAACAGTTCCAGAAAATTTTTGGGAAGGACGTGGTCCAAAACAATTATCTCTTGCTCACGTTCGCCGATGTCAGTCCGGTTCCCTCAGCTCTGAAAGTCGTTAATGAGGTGGGTATCCAATACAACGGAGCTTATGCCTTGAACTATAGATGTCTGCACGAGAGAAACCGAAAAACGAAGGTCATTTGGGACCAAATGATGGAGAGTATGAGGCATTTCTTTGGAATGCTAAAGGATGCCAAGCCTGTGAGTAACACCAGTACTCGGCAAGTTCTGATGCATATAGAGGTAATCGAAAAGAAGGTCCAAGAACAGCAGGGAAAAGTTCAACGAGGTCAACCTCCTGCTATGGGCAGTTCATTTCATTCACTTGTTCCCAGAATTCCGGGAAATATTTACAACTCATCGCTGGCGCCATTTTTTCGTGGAAGGTTGATGCTATCCGTTGGGAACCTTACGATATGGTACTCTTAGCAGGAAATGTCCCTTTATAAAATGTCTATTGCATACGATTGTAATGATAATTTTTTCGAAAGCCCTCTAAATGATCTCTGTTGGAGGTCATCCTATGAGGAACAAGCAGAGATAATATTCCTGGATTTGCCCCAAATAGCGATAGGATACGCTACTCCAGAAAGGTATTTTCCTGATAACGAGGCACGCGTTGGGGAATGAGGTGCCGGCATGCTCAAAATGAAGTCAAGTTCACCGCACCCTGTGATGGGTGTCCCAAAATGTCCGCCACCAGGCGTCGGTCACGAGACTAAATGCTATCTATTTTTGAGAGGTGAGTGCAGGGAAGGAAAATGGAGTAGGGAAAGGTGGGGCAAAGGGTAAAACGGGGCAACTCAGATTTTAATCAAACCATACCCGATATCTATCGGATATTTACTGTATTATAACTCCTCACCACGGGTGCAATTTGTCAAGCGCGGCGGTGCTCTGTTAAGTAGTTTGTAAACACTCTAGGAGCAAAATAAGAAAATAACGACTTTTCTTATTTTGATTCGAGTTTTTTGAAGAGCGAGAGAAAGTACGAGAACATGGGAACATTGGAGGCGTCCGATATTTTTTGGATAAAGGTGAAAATGTGAACTATTACATGATGCCATCATTTCTTGGATAGCTCACCAATTTTTTTGGCAGTGTCTTAATCATAAACAGTGTTCAGGTGGGGCAAAACAGGATCATGCTGAGGGGGCTAACTGGGGCGTTTTAGCGGCTGTATCTCTTCCCTGCTGGAATCTAATATATATGGACGATCGTGACTGACTGACTGACGCTAATTCTAACCATGTTCTAGAAGGGTTACCATATCGTAAGGTTCCCAACGGATAGCATCAACCTTCCACGAAAAAATGGCGCCAGCGATGAGTTGTAAATATTTCCCGGAATTCTGGGAACAAGTGAATGAAATGAACTGCCCATAGCAGGAGGTAAATGCCCTGGGGGTACAAATTTTTGGGAGAAAAGTTTTTCGTGAATATATTTCGTGACAGATGAGGATGGCATTCAGAGAGCCGACTGGATGTGCTGGGTTCGGTGGTGTGGTAGTAGCATATCTAAATGGCAATCAGAAGGCCCGGGTTCAATTCCAGGCTACTCCTTGCCATTCTTTTAGCTTTTTTTGCCTTCCATGTCCCGTTACTCATTCCGCCTCGATAACATAATTTTTGCTTGAGTAAAACGGAGAGACATGGAAAGCTGAAACTTGGCATGGACGTGCCTACTGAGACAACGAGTTCAGGAAAAATAAAAAATTTTAGATTCATGCCCTGGGGGCATATTTTTGTGAGCCGACGTTTTCAATATTTTTATTTGTCCTGGCGTAATGAGCTAGTGTGGAAAGATGAAACTTGGTTCATAACTACCTATTGGGATGCTTCAGACTTTGAAGTAAATGCCCTGGGGGCAAAAATTTCAAAGGGAGATGTTTTCAACTAATTTTTCTGCATCAGTTAAACTGACAAACATGGAAAGCTGAAACTTTGCATCAATGTGACTACTGAGACAAGGAGTTCAAGAAAATGTTAAGTTTTGATAAATCCCCTGGGGGTATTTTTTCATGGTGCAATGTTTCGAGAAAAAAAAATTGTCGTGGTGAATTGCACAGAAATGAAAAGGTGAAACTTGACACACGTATAAGTGACATGATATTACTGAGCTGAGGGAGTATTCAGCTTTCATGGTGCATCCCCTCCCGGCATTGCTATTGGGTGTTTCGGCTTTTCCAAACATGTTTTTTCACCAGCGAGAAGGGCAAACCTATAATATTGAAATGTTGTGAGCATGTAGTTCACTAAGGATAGATTTCGGAAGAAAAAGGTACGTTTCCGTTAAAACGGCTCAGGGTATATATTTTTCAAAAGGCATATTTTCACGAATTTTCTGATCCAGTAAAACAGATGGCGCATGAAAGTTAAAAAAAACTTGGCAAATAAGTACCTGATGGAGAGCTGCGTAAAGAAAAAATTATACTTTTATTATATATAGAGGACCGTGAGTAGCTGACTGACTAACAGTAGCTATTCGCATGCTGAGTTCTGGAAAAATTCTACTTTGGTGATACATGTCATAGGGGCACACCTTTTCGGTGAACATATTTTCAAATAGTTCTCTTTGCTTCAATCAAACGGAGACACGTGGAAAGCTGAAACTTGGAAAGAACGTGACTGCTGACGCACTGAGCTCAGGAAAAATGTCAAATTTCAACATTTTGTAAATTTTGGGGGGGGATATTTCTTGGCGACGCTATGTTTCCATAGAATTTTTAATATCCTAGCGAATCGGGCAGAAATAGAAAAGTAGCTGCTCATGCACGCATAACGGACGTGATGTTGATTTAAGGAAAAATTCAACTTTTGTTGTGCGTCTCCTCAGAGCACAGCTTTTGGATGGGTCGCTTTTCCAAATACAGTTTTTATCACCAGTAAAAAGGGGAAACGTATAAGTCTGAAACTGGGTGGCATGGAGTTCCCTGAGTCTACATTTGAGAAGGAACAAATTTTTCGTCAAAACCCAACAGGGCACTTTTTTTATTCCCATTAACCTGAATTCTTTTTTTGATCCAACGAAACAGAGACAGAAAATTTAAAATTCCCTCAGAAGTACCTATTTGATGGCTGAGTACAGGAAAAATCCTACTTTTGAAATATGTCCCTTTAGCGTAGTTTATAGGAGAGAAGTAATTCAAAATGTATTCTCCTCCCTTACAAAATGGGACACAAGAAAAGACTTCATGTTAGGCACACTAGAAATAATAGAATGATATTGGTAAAAATGACGACTTTCGTCCCTATATGTCACGTATTTCAATGGGGACGTACTTTAACCCTTTCGCTCCCAAACAGAATTTATCCCATTAGGAAGAGCCGATATATCGGCACCTTGGGATTCTAAGGGTTAAATACGTGTTTTGCCATTTCGCAAAGAATACATGATTTAATCACTATCCAAGGGAATGGAGCGCCGAAGGCGCGACCATAGCGAGTTTGTTTGCCCTTTGGGCAAACAAACTCGGTAGTATCCAATATACGAGGTGCGTTCAAGTTCTAAGGTCTCCTACTTTTTTTCTGACAAACTACTTACACCAGAAAGTTGAAACTTCTGTCACTTCTCAACATAATCTCCCTGTAGACGAACACATTTTTCA
>CAJPEV010000406.1:0-16877 GCA_905338385.1 Darwinula stevensoni
ACTTAGAAGTAATGGTTTCTGTATCCATGCTGCTATTAGGAAATATACGCTTATGTTGCTCAAGGCTCATATTAGTTTTAGGGTCATGAGTCAAAGAATCGCATGCATATGACATTCAAGGCATCGATGTATCCCGAATTCCTGTGAGAACTGGATCGATGAGCAGGTCTAAACATTTCGACAATTGCATGTACACTTCGATAGAACTATTTTTAAAATTCGCCCAAACTAATTATTCAGTCGATAAGGGGATTCCTTCTGAAGGGCCATATTACCCCAATGGCCATATTCCCCCAAGTTACCCTAACCTCTTTTAATTCATGATCTCAATCTTCAAGAAACATTAAAGTTCGTGAGTGCTAAGCCTGTACTTTGCCAGGGGTTCCTATCACTTTCGCTTTTGAGCGTATTAGTTGATTACTCAGAGGGCAAACCGGGGCAGCTGAATACGTTCGGATAAAATATAAGAAGTGTCTATATATTGACGATAGGATAACTTAGACGGGAATAGTAGGGAAACTATTTCTCATGCGTCTCATGTCATGTGTTGACGTTGTTATTATTATGAGTAATATGAGTAGTACGACATTATGAGTAAATTTCTTAGTGTGCAGTGATTGACGTGAATTATAAAATTAACCCTTGGAGTTGAAGCAGGATACCATTGTAGTTGAATGTAATAGCAACACGTCTGCACGACACGTTGCTGTTGCATCCAACACCACTAATGCAGTGCCATCTTGAAGAGGACATCGTGAAAGCTTAATTTAACTGAATCGTGAATTCGCCAATTATTAATAATATTCAATAATTTGCCTGGCTAGCAGATAGTACCTTGTTAAAATGACGTGACGATTTGCTGAAGGTGGAAAAGACGAGCTTTCACGGTGACGAGATCTTCCGTGTTTCATCCTTCGCAAAAAGACAAGCAGACTCCACCCACCGCTGTCTCGTTTCGAAGGATGAATAACACCAGCCACTGTAGCACATGCCCCGAGGCTTCATGACAAGAATGTCCGGTGAGCTGGGGAGGCCTCCGTTTTTATCCTTTTTTTTATCATGTCATCTGAGGTTTTTGAAGCGAATATTGTCATCGTCGGGAGGGCAATTGTCGATGACTCATTTGTCATGTATAGCGGAGAGGACAAGAAAGAAGAAAGAAGAGAGAAGAAAGAAGAGAGAAGAAAGAAGAGAGAAGAAAGAAGAGAGAAGAAAGAAGAGAGAAGAAAGAAGAGAGAAGAAAGAAGAGAGAAGAAAGAAGAGAGAAGAAAGAAGAGAGAAACTCGAAAGTAGGGCCGACGTATGGGTAACCACCGGTATCGGTGCGGCACCAGCGGCGCCTTTGGCCATCGTCAGGTTTTCAAGCTGCTTATGCCAAAAAAAAGTTCGAAAAAATGGAAATCATTTCCCTGTCTTCTAAAGACTCCTGATGATATGCAAGCCCGCTGTAAAATCTTGTGTTCCTGTTCCGGCCTTGCTGGTTGTGACTTCCGTCCGAATCCGAGCCGTCCGACGGAATCAAAATCGTTGGAAAACGATTGCTCTTAAGGGTAGATCCGGAAAAGTCAAGAACCTCATAATATATTGCAAAAGCTACTTATAGCCACTGAACAAATGAATAGATTAAGACTCCATTTTCCTTTGCTCCATCCTTATATTTCTTCTTTCAGTCCGTATTACACGGGCGACTCGGGATACTCAGCAGCGGTTGATAGTCAACAGGAGATATTAGTTATCCATTGAATTATTGGCTATTACTTAATGGTGGCAGAGTAACTCATCTAGCAACGGTAACTCGTTCCTTTTCTGCCTAGGTAGCTGAAATACAGATCCTTTTCAAAAGTAATGTGCACATACATGATCATGGAATCACAAACTACCCGTACTGCGCAGGTCTATTTTGAAAAAAATTTTTCACCTAAATGAAACAAAGGAACTTCGTGCCCTGAGCCATGATGAACAATCATTTTTACGATTTTACTGCTACGTTTTTAATACGAGGTCTGATCAAAAAGTTTTGTACTTTTATTTGTATACTTATTTTTAATAAGTACGTTAAAATTAATTGTTGTCCCCTTCAAAGTATTCCCCCTCGATGTTATGCACTCATCCCAACGCTCCTGCAACTTCTGGAAGCAGTGCTGGAAGTCCCGGAGTGTAAGACTCTTAAACTGCCTCGTCGCATTTTCATTGATGCTTGCAATGTCTTCAAATATTTTTACTTTCACGTGACATTTAATCTTGGGGAACAGGAAAAAGTCACATGGAGCCAGGTCCGGTGAATAGGTAGGGTGGGGCAACACAGGAATTTTTTCAGCCAAAAACTCGCGAATTGTGAGAGCAGTGTGGGCTGGAGCATTGTCGTGATAAAAAACCAGGCTTCATTTTCGAAAAGTTGGGGCAGTTTTCTTCTAATTTTTCTCGCAGACGGGTCAAAACATATTTGCAGTAAGTCTGGTTAACTGTCTGGCCTTGTGGGACAAACTCATGATGCATCAGGATCATGATGCATGATCGAAAATTCGATGAAGAGCACAGAGACGACCGGTTTCAACACTCGTAATTCGCGACTGGTTAATCCTAGCGCAAAGGAGGTTTCGACATGCGTGCGGTTACCCCCCCCCCCCCCCCCCCCCCCGACTCCCACCTACACTAATCCCAGCCTCCCACCTTAAGCAGTTTATTTTTTTTTTAACAAAGACGTACTGCAACTTTTTGATCAGACCTCGTAGCTTCTTAGTCTCAAGGTTACTAAAATGTCATTGTTGCTTTTAAATGCGAATTCCAAAACAAAGGAATTTCGAGGCAGTTTGCAGCTGGTGAAGACTTCCGCCATGTGCTGCAATTTGTCACTTTCATGTTTGGAAATTCACAATTTGAGATCTATGAGAAATTCCGTGATTTCGACATTGATTGAGCACTTTGACCTTTTATTCATAAAAATTCAAAAAGTTTTAAATGGAATTTAGCAGGAAGGCAATGTCAATTAGCAAGGACATTTTGTCAGATGATAATTTCTCCACTTTTGGAATGAGAGGATATAATAACGGATAATGGAGATGATATTCAAGAGCTTTCAGATCAGCTAAGATGCACTACAGTAATGTAGATCTAAGAGATATGCAGTATTTTAGTCTGCCAGGACATGAATGCATCGCATGAAGTGTAATTTATGCCATAGAAGAATTTATTGATCAGATGGAATGCACTGATCCCACAAACAAAAACATCCCGTTTGCAATTATAAAGAGACAAACCTCATGCAACGCGTGTATTTCTGTTCATGAAATGTGCGACTTACATTCTGTAAGTCGCACATAAACTTACATTCTGTAAGACTTACAGAGTACATTCTGTGCGACTTACAGAATGTACTCTCATCCAAAATCAGGGCGACTGATGGGAGACTGAGGGGAAGTTGCCCAGACAAAAATTTTCGACCTAGTCACCCTTCATTCTGGAAGAAAACATCGCGAAGATGTCATGACTGGAAGACTGGAAGGAAAATGATTGGGAGGGGGAAGATCGGACGCAACAACTGAAAAATGACAAGTAATTTCTGCCAATGCAGTGAATTGCTATACACCCCTACGAGCCTTCTTCTATTCATGCCAAGTCACCCCCCCCCAAAAAAAAAAAATTACAATTTCCCTTTCCTCTAACCTTCTCCATCCACCCAAGCTTTGTCAACATGGAAATGTTGATGGCTTATAATTGGAATCCATGAAGAGGATTCACGAGTAGGGCAAATGTAAATCACGACGTTGAACCACTGGAACTCTGCCCTTTTTGCGGCGTTCCCACGATATTCTAATTCTGCATAGAATAATATGTACACTAGCACCTTTTTCAAGTTCAGTTCCAAGCTCAAGTTCAGTTTCTCCAGTTCGGCAATGCTACACGTACGTCCTGTAGGATCCTATAATACCCGTATATAATACCCGTATTTTTGAAAAATAAATTTAACACACGATTCTCATAAGATTCTTATCGGATTCCTATGGCAATCTCATAGGTTCCTATAATAACCCTTTCATGGCGTGTGATCCTTATAAGGATCATATCTTTTGAGATTGCTCTTGCAGTTACCATTGAACAAAACCTGTTTCATATGGTACCGCTTAATAGCTCTCGAAAAGGGCTCTTCAGTGATACATCATTTGTTCAAATAGGTTGTAGTTCAGGCAAGCTGGATCAAAAAGAGAAGTCGTGACCCGATATGTTTGATTTTTATTAAGTTGAATTTTGGACGAAAAAATAAATACATTTTTTCCTTTTTTGAAAAAGGGAGAAATATGCTTCAATAATGGACGGATAAAATAGGGACCAAGGCCAAGTTTTAGGTGCTCCCCATGTGTGAATAATTGTCAGTTCTGTTTCAGTTAAGAATTTTTGTAAATAAAAAATTCCGTTTTTCAATATGGATAAATATTGGGTCGATCGGGAAGTTCTGGCCGTTTCGAGAACATTCCATGCAACCGAGTTTTTTAAAAAGCAAAAAAGTACATTCAACGAAGTTATCGCCATCACAGTCACACCTGCCAACGATCAGACAGACTCCTGATTCCACCCCTGCAGAACTGAGCTGGCTGTGAGTCGAAAAAATCAGTCAGCCGGTTTTCGACCTCGGCGTCATCGTTGAACCTTTTCTGGCGAAGATAGTTGTCCAGAGCGTGGAAGAGATGGTAGTCAGTTAGCGCCAGATCTGGGCAATACGGAGGGTGAGGCAGAACCTCCCAGCCCAGATCCAGCATTTTCTGCCGTGTGATCTTTGCGACATGCGGCCTTACGTCGTCGTGCAGGAATCGAACACGATGGTGCCCTGGCCTCACCGTGCGGAGTCTGTCGGCGAGCTTCTGCAGCCGATCGCAGTAGTAGGCGTCGGTGATGCTTGTTTCGGGTGGGAGCAGCTCAACTTTGATCACGCCTTGCACGTCCCACCAAATGCACATGACTTTTCGGGGGTGCAGGTTACCTTTCGGCTTCGGCTCTGGCTGGGCATCGGCATCGACCCACTGGCGCCTGCGTCGGTAGTTGACGTACAGCATCCACTTTTCGTCTCCAGTGACTACGGAATCCAACCAGTCGTTTGTGCGATCGTACGACAGCAGCGAAGTGCACACCTCAGAATGGCGTTCGCTGTCGCGGTCGGTCAGATCGCGGGGTACCCACTGACCCAACTTGCTCTTCTTGCCGATTGCAGTCAGGTGCGTCACGATCGTGGACTGGGCGCAGCCAAGTGCTGTCGCTATATCGCGGGTACTTTGCCACGGATCGGCTTCCACTGTGTGCTGCAACTGTTCGTCGTCGATTTCAGATGGGCGGCCTGACCTGGGCTCATCCTCGAGGCTGTGATTTCCAGACCGGAAACGATCGAACCATCGTCGCGCTGTCCTTTCATAAACTGCACCTTGGCCAAACGCCAAGATGCCGATGCGGCGACTCGATTCGGCTGCTGTGATGCCAGACAGGAAGTCGTAAAGAAGGTTGGGCGATTTTGTTGAAAGTCGATTTTGGAAGTCATGGTTATAGGCTTTGAACGACTAAGCAAATGCTGCGTAATCACGCCCACACACCCTTTACAGTATATACTGCTACTGTGGAAAGTTCGAGAAAGTTCCAGAAATTTTTTTAATAGAAAATTCTCGAAACGGCCAGAACTTTCCGATCGACCCAATATTTGAAATTTTCTGCAGGCTCCGTTTTTAGTCATGCCTGTTCTATATAAAAAAAATACGGTGAAAAAATTCATAGTTATTCGTTTTCTTAAATCAGCCATGAAAGGGATAAGCATTTAGGATCCTGTAGGAACCCCATAGGATTCCTAAGACAGTCCTATGAAAAAAAACGCTTACAAAGTCTTATACTGTAGAATCCTATCGAATTTTTCCAATATGGGTATGACGATTATTCAGAAGAAAACGGAAAATAAATATTGACGGAACACTCTAACCCATGCACATCGGACTGCGCATGTCCTCAGAACGAAGGTTTTTCCTCTTTTCTGCCCAGCATGTAACAGCATTCCATCGTACTAGATAAAAAGGCATTTCTTTCGATATTTTCTCTGCTCAATACTCCTCATGGCGTCGGAGAGAATCTGCTGTCAATTCAACGTATTCAGCCCATTCAAACTGTGTTCTACTATCCAAGTCATAGGAAATAAGTTGAAAATACAGTGTTACAGAAATCGTTGGTCAAATCCATTATAACATTTCATAATTGCATCCCTCTCTGTGAGAGCCACAATTCTTTGTCGTCGCTCTTTCGAATCTGTTACCAAGTTGGAAGTTAGGGCTATGTTTCTGGCTATTGAGATACATACCTCATGCAATCGATGCAGATCTAATCACGAGATACGTGACAGAGAAAACGTACTGTCATCCAAAATCTTGCCGAGAGAGGGGAAGTCGCCTTTGAACAAATCATGAGCCAGTCATCCATCATTCGGGAGAAAGCTTCGCGAAGGAGACATCTGGAAAGAGAGGGAGCGGCGGGGGAGAGACACAACAACTGAAAAACCAAATGATTTCCTCCAATGGAGCGTATAGCGACATCCCCCTCCGATCCTTCTCTTAATCGTGCCATGTCATCTTACGGAGCATATCTCCTGATTTTCCGCCCTCTTCTTCCCGCCAGGTTTTGGAGAACCAGGGCCTGTTTCTCGCATCTGCTAAACTTAATCTCCACCTAAATTTAACCTGAAAACATTGCAAAAAGTAGCCCTAACTTAAGCTATGAGACGATTTTACCCGACATTTCACTTTCGATGGCCATGGGCCTCACTTCTGAGTGAGTTTGGAGAACAATTTCTTTTTCTGGCAGACTGAGTGTTTCTGAAGTCGCTCACATATTTGAAAATCATGAACTAAAATATATCAAAGACTCAATTGCTTTCAAGACAGTGTAAAGTATCTGACTTTTCTATTTTTTTTAGGAGTGCTAGTAAATTTTGATTAAAAGCTGATTTAATTATAGCAATATGACAGCAAAAATCCCTGCGGATAAAACCGTCCTAATGCGAGAAAGCCTTAATCGGCTCACTCGAATTAGAGTGGTAGAGCCGTACAAGTTCGAAAACTATGTGATCTACAATACAGGCGAACTACAATTGGATTGAAAGAGATGAATTTTTGTGGGGACAGGAATGGATGAGAGGAGGAGGAAAGAAGAGAGGAGAGAAGGGATGACGTGTCGGTGGTCGACCAGGCGCCGTCAAGCAGAAATTCATCTAGAAATCCTACTTCGTTTCACGCCAGCATCACGATTCTAGTAGTGGAGTATCGAGTGAGTCAGAGGGGGACATTAGAAGGAATTCACTCCCTCGAAAGGGTCCAGTCATAAGACTTAGATCGTGTGGTCTTCACAAGGAAACCGGACGAAATGCATGAGTCCGAGGACGCATGGTGTCACCTGTCGGAAATCATACCCCCTTTTGTCGGTCAGCTGACAGTCTCAAGTCAAGGCTTAAACAGGTAACGCCGAAGAAGAATCCTCAAATGTGCGAAAAACAGCTGCATTCTTTTTCTCCGGAGGAAATTCTATCGTGGAAGGGAATGGGAGGCGTCTCTTGAAGGGGCTGTTGACCTGCCTTTACGCATGTGAAATGCACAATTTTTGGCCACCCATATGCAAAGTCTTGTGAAAATGCGAAGGTCATAATCGCTCCATTTTGAGAAGACTGTATAGAGAAGACATGATTCTTGAGAGGCCTTCGATTTTCGTTTTCGTATGTCTGGATTGCCTATATGAATTGGAACAAATTCCCATGTAAATTTCAAGGAATTTTAGCGCACATATAATTCCATGCAGAGTAAATATATCGAAAGAATCGCGTCAACGAGTGTGAAGCTCCTGGACTTAAAAGTCGCAAGCGATTCATATGCCCAACTCATGAACAGTCTCTTTCAGTGCAGGGATTCCAATTATAGGAGATTCATTCCCAGGTTTCCAGAGCCAGAAGATTTGAAGAGGGTGGAGCGAAGGGAAAATGCTGAAAGGGATGACATGGCACGAGTAGGAGAGGGATCAGAGGGGAACGTCCCTGTGCGCTCCATTGGAAGAAATGTTAAGAAATGTTCCGGTTGTTGCGTCCAATCTCTCTCTCATCCTCTCTCCCTCTTCTTCCAGATGTCATCTTCGCGCTGCTTTCTTCCGGAATGATGGATGAATGGTTGCAAGGTTTGTTTCCTTTTGCTTCTGCTGAAATTTATCCAAATTTAAACTTTAGCTGAGATTGATGAATCCGAGATGCAGAACCAGCAAAACACCAAGGCTGTGAAAAATGTGGACCATAGGGATAAGGGGTCTTTCCTCTATTGCGTCTAAAGGAAGCAACGACGGCACGCGAAATTGTATGTACAGTATTTAATAAATATGTACTGGAATTCAATTCCTCCGATGTATTGATGTCTCGGAGGAGCAGAAGTTTGGGCATTCCCACCTCCTTTTCCTGCAACTGAATGGGTGCTGATATTGGTTAGAGCTTGAAAGTACCCTAATGAGTGTTGTAATAACAACACTCATCTGGGTACTTTCGGACCTCAGGAGGATCACGAATGAGTCCTCCTGAGGCTGCATCTTCCTTCACTCGATCAGAACTCGAGTTTGATTGCTAGAACATATTTTCCGTCGAGAAGATGTAGATCACTCCATTTCGGTACAACATTGAGACCATGACAAAGGCAAATGAAAAAGTTGAACGTGTACCAAATAGCCTCGTACCTAATGGCTACCAAAGGCAGTCGCCAATACATGAGTCGTCCCAATATGTTGCAGATGCGTTTTTTCTTTGCGAACAGCCGGTATTCCCTTTATTCCTTCTTCGCATTCTTCACTTAATCGTCAACTTCAACCATGTCTCATTATTTCGACCTATAGTCAATATTAACCCAAGATCCTGAAAATAGTATGATTCTCATTCGCGACTCGCTCGCACCTACGATCATCAGCGCGAAGGTATTTTCCAGCTTTTTTCTTTTGACGTGTTTGTGGCACGATAAATGAACTATTTTCCTCAAGAAAAAAAGAAAATAATTTACTGAATACCTATACGTCCGTAAAGGCCCAGAGGGAAAAAGCTGAAACGCTCTCAGGCAGACATGAACATGCACAACATACACGTAATTTCAGTCGCAGCAATATCCTTTGTATGAATATTCCGCGATTGGAACGCGTGCCCATTCGGCACAGCAGCGACAGGTCAACGTTGAGCGAAGGTTAATTTTTCGGCGTAGTTGAAATGAGACACACTTCAAAGATGAAAATAGGATCATGCGTGACCTTTTCCCAGTCATGGCAATTCTCAACGTTTGGGCGTTGTTTTCTCTTTTTCCTAAGCCAAAACGCGTGCTAATATTGATTAGCAATTGAAAGTACTCTGAAAGAACTCCAATCACTGCATGCCACAGAAGGGCCCATCCGAATAAATTCCTTTACTGGATCATTCCTTCAATACTGTCTCGAGGTTTCAAATTTTAGTCAATGTTGACCCAATGGCGTTGTTCAATGGCGTCCTTCAGAATGCGAAGAATATCTATCTCACCGAAGTCTGCAATGGACACTTGAAGTAGGTCTATGATAGCATCACATTTACCTTGGCCTGGTCTCAAGTGTTTTCGTAGGATCTTTTCTTCCCTTATCCTTATCCTTTCCCAAGAAAAAAGTCAACAAAGGACTTAGATAAAACATGTGCTAACACCAACAGCCGATAATATAATAGTCCCGCGGGTGATAAGAACGACAAACACTTCTCAATGTAATTGAGTGGAAATGCGAGCCTCGATCGGAAGTCAATTGTAGAAAACTGGTGCCGTACGGTAGTCCCGAAGTAGTTATCTAGACTGTGCAGAGATGGCGCCAGTGCACTTACAACTCAGATTGATCACAACAAGGTGAAATTTCAATATTTATACGGTATAAAAACGAATTCCAGCAGGGAAGTTCAAAGGCTTTCAAATGATATGTCACAAGGGCATTTCAGTCCAAAGTTATTATGCAAGGTCATTCGAGTCAAGTCAAAGTTCAGCTTCTTTTTTTTTAAACTAAAAGGAGTTGGACCATCTGCAGAAAATTATGAATCTATTGTGGAAATCGGCTGATAAAACTAGGAGGAGTTCACAGGAAAAAATCCGGTCATTCAGACATCCTCCGGTCGTTATGTACTTTTACTAGTCGAAAGTCCATGAACACACCTTTAGTTTAGTGACCTTTGACTTTGGTGACTGGATAGAGATTGCCCGAGAAAACGCGTTTCTCGTTTCCTTACTAAAATGGGAGGTCGCACTTACCATTCTCAGTTCAAATTGCCAGTTCCTGATGATTACTTGAAGGCAATGCAATTGCCTTCAAGCAATGCAAGCTAATCTGATTATGGGGGGGGGGGGGGGCGAAACTTCTGATTTAGGATGAAGCCACGATGCTCCTCTCATGCCACCCTTATACCCCTCTCATGCCCCTCTCATGCTCTGAATGCAGTCAATCCAATTACTTAAAGAGCTGTTTAACCTCGACCGCTCCTTTGGCGGCAAAGTGATTCTCTTTGGCCGCGATTATCGTCAATGTTTACCTATCGTCCCACATGGAAACAGAATTGCCATAGTTCAGAGTAGCATCAAGAGCATTCATCGGCGGCAGAGTCTTTTGCAACTCGAGATGGAAGTCAATGCACTTTCTCTCGACCCAGAGGGCTAAGAATGTTTGATGAAATTGGGAGAAGTTTAGCTGGTGAATTCTGAAAACTTGGGGAAGATGTTATTGAAATTTCTCGAGTGCTTCACTAAAAATTCCTTAGCTGAGGACATATTTGTGGAAAGTTTTAGTACAGAACAGGTGCCAGAATTTGCCATCAGGGCTATTCCTTCTCCCAAAATGTATGATGCCTCGAGGACGAATGAAGATATTGTCAATCGTTTGCAAGGAGATATTAAAGCATACTATAGCGTTGATGGTATAGATTGTGCGAATGAAGAGAAGAATGACCCAACTTTCCTGTTGAGTTTGTGAATACCATGAATCCATCCGGAATGCCTCCTCGCAAGTTAAACCTTAAAATTGGTGCGTGAATCTTTCTTTTAAGGAACTTGAGCACGTGGATAGGTCTTCGTAACGGCACACGACTCATCGTGGAAGCTCTAAAAGATAATACCATTGATTGCAAAGCATTAATTGGAACAGGAAAGGGTGAAAGGTTCTTCATTCCCCGGAACGATCTCGCTCCATCGGATCCAGACATGCCGTTTACGCTGGAGCGAAGACAATTTCCAAGGAGGTTGGAATTCGCAATGATTATCAATAAATTCCAAGATCAGACACTCCAAGAAGTTGGAATTTATTTACCCGACCCAGTTTTCGACTACGGTCAGCTGTACGCTGCCTTTTCAAAAGCGTCAACTAAGAACAATAATAAAGTGAACATTTTCAACACAGAGAAACGAGGTAAACCTTTGAAATGATCCAACAAGGTATTCACTGTTAACCACGTATACAAAGACATCCTTTAATGTTGCCTTCTGAGGGACTAACTCCTAGTCTCGGTCAACGGACCAAACATTAGGGATTGGCAGGACCAATCCTTGGTGGAGTTTCCAAGTGCGCCCAACCACGATTACCTTCAATCGAGAAACGCCTTTTCTCCATCAATCCCCATTCAGTCAGCGAGGTCCACGGCCAAGGGCCAAATGCCACGGGCTTTCGACCAGTGGAACTTATATGTGTAGGGTACCTACAATTTTTTCTTTCTCCCTTCTCCTCTCTCTCTTCTTTCCTCGAGGGACGGGGACATCGGGTCGCGATGAGGACGTTTGCCCTCATCAAATGCGTCAGTTACTAGTATATCCTGAATCTTCTGGAAAGATCCGCACTAAAAAATCGCATGGGTTGATGAGGAAAAGTCGATAGATGAACTGTTTTTCGGTATCTTTTTTTTATCTACTGAAGTGTTCCGAGAGGAAACATGACACTTTCGCGTTTTGAATACAATAAAAAAAATACCTGAATGCGTCGGAGAATCATATGGGATGATGACCTGCTTTCAAGGAAAAAAAAGCGATTCTCCAGTATTTCTCGGAACGGTATGTCTACGTGAGAAAATGGGAGACTTGATCTGAGGCACAAATCTCTTTTCCACCAATTTCGCGAAAAATTTGATCCCTGTACTTTGAATTTTTTTAAGTGATGTAATATACACAATATAATACTAGTAAAATGTATCCACCTCAGTAGGTCTTCTGCTGAAGGAAGGGGTAAAATGACATAAGTAGATCGAGATTCCGGAAGGAGGTGCCAGGAATAAATTGTATTTTATTCAAGAGCTTATCACAGAATTATCTTACAAGGTTTTTCTCGGCTTTTTTTCCAATCCTCCAAGCGGCAAACGTCACAATTGCGACGCTATTGCAGCCTGTATCAACGTCGCAACTGCAGTATTTGTCGCTCGTAGGGTAAATCAGGCAATATTTAAGAAATATTATTCCTCCTCTAGTTATCCTTCATTTACCCTCGTATGTCAGACATGTATTCATACTGCGCACACACGACTCCGACGCGACACTATGAACTGCGCATTTTGTCATGACTCCTAATCGGCAGATGAAGGCACACTTTGAGATAGCGTTACCTTTTCACATTCTCAGGGAATACAGAAGGCATCCTGAAAGACATCCTGGAAGGTATACTGGACGCATATCGTCCCAGGAACACTGTGGCTACACATACCGCTGTTGGTGCCTAGTCTGACTCGCCAAGTGAAAAAAAAGATAAAGGATATCATATTACCCTCATCCTGACTGGCATTTACAACGAGTTCCCCCTCTACGCCAAACTATCAAACTGCTATCAAACCTTGTAAAATTTCTTCACAATTCAGACGCTAAAGAAAAGCCCTCAACTACATGAAAATTTCTTCATGATAGTGAAATGACACATTCACAAGTCGATTGCCAGGTCTCGTCCATTCGACACCTGATTCTGCAATGGACTGAGACCCCGATTCATCATCGGATATCCTCCCCTACCCCCTTCCCCTCCCTTGCATCGAATACCGGACTGTCATCACACGAAGAAGCCTGTGAACAATTTTTTTTTTAAACGGAAAGGGAAGCATTATTAACACAGATACCACTTAATGCGCGGAGAAGTGAATTCCGCTTCACAGTGGAAAAGCTGTCTCCTATTTTCCCACGAAGACGCGCTATACGGAAAGGCCTAGGAAACTCCAGGAAAGAATTATCGGTAAAGGAGCTTCCCTTTCGATGTCCTGCAAATTCCAATTCCTTATATTGTCGGAATCGGATGCTTCGTTATTTCCCTCATTCATCTGTGAGTTCTTTTTAATGCAGTTCTCTCACGGAATTGAAGGTGGGAATATCTCACGGCAGTTGTCGAGAGCATCCTTTCCATTCTTGTACATTTTCTAGTCCACTAGTACATAGTACTAGTACAAGTTTTCCAATTCTGCACTTCTCCACTTGAATGCTTTCCTCTTTCTCAATGAGAATGTAAGGGGCGGATGAGCTGCGTGACAGCATTTTCTATACATACGTTACTGCGTTATTGATGTGGGCTGGTGGCACCCAAGAAAATGTAAATGACGTCCGTAAAGCAAGAAACGCATAGTTTCGTAGCAATTCCCCGATGGGAAAAGAAACCGTACCGTTCTTCATTTCCCCTCTATCCAATAGGGAAATACACATGAAAACACATTTTCACATCAGGAATCCAAACTGTTTCCCGATGTGTGATTCCACAATCGTTTGGATTTATAGAGAGAGGGGGGAACATCTACGATTCACGTCAGAAACTGAGTTTAGAGTAACTTCCGGAAGGTGTCAAGGGAAAAGTTTCGTATCACTATGAATATTGTTATGTTGCTATGAATTCCTCGGAAATGATGCTTCCAACTATTCAGTTGGAATCGTTGGAAGTGGGATGAGTGAACCATGCCAAGCATTAGGGGAAATTCCGGATTTCGTGCGCAAAATCAGGAATTTGCTTTAAAAATCGTTCCCAGTGCGTGGGAGCCTTCGACGAGGAAAACCTGGAGCTTCTTCCATAAAAAGATGCAAAATGAATGTGCGATCTGCATGAAAACGCTGACGATGTCAAGACGGGGAAAAATGTTCCTTCAATTTGCACTTTGCTTGCTTACTATTGAGTAACTTAGTTTAATTTCTTCCTTTATGTCCGCAGATTTATTTTCTTTCGGAACAATGATGCGAAACGCCAAAAGTTTTCTATCGAAAGCTGCACCATTTGAAAAAAAGCGCTAGTTTACAAAAATAGAAAATAATGAATCCCCTTTTCCTCTTTCCCTCGCAGAACTCCCGGCGGGGACGAGGCGTTGCCTTCTCCTCTCCGCGCGATCCCCTAGGCCTCCAGGTGTCGTGGGTGGGTTAACATGTCTGCTCTTTCCAGTAGTGGAAAATTTATTTTTATCTTCGTGGCTCGACTTGAGTAAACATATTTGATGATAACGGTCGTTTCTCCCATGTTAGCTCCTCCACTTAGTCTCTCCAAACCACTTCCTCCAAACATATCAGTCATGGGGCAGAGGAGATAAGTGAACGTCCTTCCCCCCAAAAAAACCATGAAGTTCAGATGACATTGCCCTGGATTTTCATAACCTTGAAAAGAACATTCGCGAATTACATGAGCAGAAAGTAAATATCAGAGAAAAGAAATTGAAAAAGTTTCTCGAGGCGAAGTGTCCTCGTACGTGCGCAGAGACTCCGATTCGAATTTTTCCGTTGCGGAATCAGTGACGATTGTAAAACGAAATAGGGAAAAGCAATGGAAGACGTCCTTGTTTCAACGGATTTCGTACGTTGAAACGAAGTCGCAAAGGATGACTCAACTCGAATGCATCAATGCATTGATTGCTGGGGAAGGGACTCCCGAGCTGCTGACTAGATATTTTTACTTTGCCGTTCTTTCATTTCTTGGTTTCCTGAAAACAGATTGTGCGGTAAGAAAGATGCTGAAATGTGAAAGGTTACTCAAAACGCTTTGGAAATTGCTCTGCGATGGCGGTTCTTTCATTCGATATTTTCTCGAATCAGAGGAGGCGCACTTATCGAAAAGCATCCAATCAAGAACAACATTTTCAGAAATTGTCGAAAACATTTTCTACAAGTTTCATATTTCAAAACGTCCAACAATTTCAGAAGTGATTCATCGAATTTAACGCCACCAAGCAGGGAAGGATGTGAAAAGAATAGGAGGAAGAGTCGTTACGGTCAGGCGTTTGCCCCGAGATGAAAGGTGACCATACGACCCTAGTAGCACCTAACATTGAATCAACACATAATGCACATTGAATCCAAGCGTTGCAACAGCATTCAATCAGTGTTGATTCAATTTCATGTGCTATTGGGGTAGAAGGAGGAGGCTCCTCCTCTCACCTCCAAAAGACTTCCCCCCAACAAGGTGGAGGGAAATGAAGTACCCGATATCCAGTACATGGCTCTATTACTCTTGACAGCGAGTTGCTAGCGTCTCTCTGTCTCTCTCTGTCCTCTGTCGCCGACTGGGAGGAGCCTTTTCTGGTCAGTGGTCTCACATTGTTCAATGTAATAATTGTTTCTTCTCTTATTCCGTTTTCTATTTCATATTATATCTTACCAGCATTGTCTGTACTAAATTCGAGTTTAGATAATTTAGCAACACCTATTCAGCCTCTCGTGACCCTTTCAAGTGATTTCCGGGACCGGAGCCATCACGCTAGGTCTAATTTAACAGCATCTCGTTTCAATTTTTATGGCGAAATGGTGCACTAAAAACAACAAAATAGGACGCTTTTTGTCCCTTGTAAGTCAATATCCTAAGTTTGATAGGTCTGATTCCCTCGCAAACTTCGCATGAGTGGAAGGGGGAAAAAAAAGAATAACCGAAAGAAATTCAGACCACTGAAAAGCGAGATCAATGAAATCCACAGACCCTGGAATATAGAGCTTCAAACTGGTTAGGATGAATCATTTTTGAGAGATAGATAAGTATGTCGAATCTCGTTCCTGTTGATCCTCTCAGAGAGGAATGCAAAACGGTTGAATTTTGTCGCGGGAAGGGGTTGAAGAAAGGTAATAGACGCGACCTCTAAGCCTACTGATGAGGTGCACTCAACGAGTCTGGAATATCTGGGAAGGAAATTGCGAAGGGGAGGGGGGGTGGGGAGAGGTTCCCGTCATTCGGAGACTCCCAAATTCCCTCACGAAACAATATTCAATAAGATTCGTCTCATAGCATTCTGAAGAAACACAACTTGCGACTCATGAGTAGACACTCTTTCGATCAATAATAGGGGATCGGTTCCCACATCAGGGAACTCACAAATCGCTCGTTTTCAAAATTTCAGGGAATTCCGCTTCCTGGCCTTAAAGCGAGGGTCTTCGTTCTAATTTCGAGCGCCCTGGTAGAAGAGCTGAAGATTGAGAGCTCGGCCAGGATGCGGATCTGCTCGATGCGACCGATCTGACCCCCGTGCCTCTCTCTCTACCGTTGGTCGGTTCCCCATTAAATATTTTTTCCGATCGGGTGTGAGAGAAGACGCGATCCGAGACCTCGATCTCTGTAACTCAGATGCCAACGCGGACTCTGGATCGGCCCGATCGGCGTTCGAGTTTTGAGTCGAGTGTGGGCCATTATGTGTGACCGATACTCATGGAAAGGCGTACAGTGGAGTGTCATGCTCATCACCGTAATTCGGCCTCATCGCACGAAGTTGTGAAGTTGTTAAGGCTGTTAGGACTTTTTGTGGAAAGACCGTCTCCAGGTCATGAGCTTTCGATTGACATCTCGTTCATGAGAGTCCGTTCCTCCATTCAGGAAAAGCTTCCTCTAGTGCCGCAAGGGGGGGGGGGGGGGGGGGGGGGGGGGGGGGGGGG
>CAJPEV010000406.1:17214-55715 GCA_905338385.1 Darwinula stevensoni
TGGAATATTGCATCCAGTTTTGGAGGCCTACAAATAAGAGCGATTTGTTGGCGCTCGATGGAATGCAGAGCAGGGCCAGAAGAATGATTAAGGAGGTCATGGGACTATCATACGAAAAACGTTTAGAAGTGTTGGGACTGTATTAGCTAGAGCGAAGGTTAAGGAGGGGCGATCTCATCTAGGCTTTCAAGATAATTAAAGGAATAGATAATGTCGAGTATGGTAGGTTTTTCCCGTTTGATGGCAGCAAGAGAACGAGAGGTAACCGACTTAAGTTGCGCAAACCGCGGGTGCGGCTCAGGTCGAGACAGGAATTCTTTACTTGCAGAGTGGTGAACGCGTGGATTGCGTTAGATGACGAAGTAGTGGCTGTCCCGCGCTGTGTCTATCTTTAAGAAGAAACTGGATGCTTTCATGGACAGGCAAAAAGGTGGGGGGCAATGTTGACGTTAGGTACTAGACAGTAAGCAACTAGGATAGTCAATATACAAAAACAAAATAAAACAAGCAAAACAAAACAAAACAAAAATACAAAAATATTTGGCTTCAAGAGGGTTAGGCCTACCCTGAAATTAAAGAACGGTCGACCTCGACACGTGATATCGAAATGGGCAAAATCGCCTCCGGATGTCACTATCTTCAATCTTGAAGTGACTCCCTGACAAACAGAATAGCCTCTTATCGCGGGTAATATATTTGTTTTGCTCTTGAGCTGCAATGGACGACTATTACATTTTGAAACGGGACAATGCATGGCTCTGAAAAGAAAACCAATCATCTCAAAACCTTGTATAAGTCAAGAGTTTATGCATAATGTATTATCTGACAATATTGCTGCAATTAGCTTTGTCTGCTGCCTGGTGGAAGAATCATCCGCTCTCTTAGATATGCCTCGAGAGAGTTTTAGCGCGGCAGTACCAGTGGCAGGTACTCAAAAATGACATGCTTTTCTGGCGTCCGACCGACCAAGCACTTACTCGAGAAAGTGCATTCCTCGGCAGAGAATGGGAGAGAAGTTATAGTTGTGAAAGTGTAAGACTTCCTACATTTTCTGTGAACTGATATACCGCCCAATTCGAGACGATTAAGACAGGCTAATGTTGGTAAGTGAAGCGCAGGTACGAGCCCATGGCTCTAGGGTTGTGATACCAGCGCATGTTATGAAAGTCACGCACCAAAATGCTCATATCTCTGTTGATAATCAAAAACCCAAAATGAAAGTCGCGGTGTACGTGTAAGAGGACATTACTAAGGAATTCCTAGCATTTTCGCGAAATCGAGAGTGGGAATTTAGATCAAGGTCAGATCGCATTTCTAGGTCAGTACAAAATATGTAGGCCAAGGTCATTGCTTTTATCACCATGTGCTGCACATCACCTGATAGGGAATTGTATAACCTACAGAACGATATCATATTCACGTCTGTATCTTAATTACTAACAATGACAAATTGTGTGATCCCTGGGCCCGAAGTGCGCCAAAATTGACGAATTTATGATAGACTGTCAGATAATTACGCGATGGGAAGCCTTGGTAAGCAATAAGGAGTGGGCATATCGCGTGTTTCACTTATACACATCGGTATGTACATTGTAAAAGTATAACCTCATCCAATCAGAAGTGCAATCAATACCTTTGAGGATAACAGTGCGTTTAATTTTCTTGAAAAACTGACGCAAGTACAGTCACCTCACGTTATCCGCGACTAATGCCTTCCTGGAAATCGTAAAGTGAAATCACGGAAATTGATGTAATTATAACATGGTATATTAGCGAATGCGTTCCAAAATCGCGAAATCGTGAAATCGCGAACTAAAAATTCGACTATAATTGCTTTTCTTGAAATCGAGTCATAGCGAAATCTCGTGAAGTGGGATCGCGGATAACCAGGGATGGCTGTACCTCATGATTTGCTGAGAGGAAAAGACTGGGAGAGGGGAGGGGTGACTCCGCTCTTTATAGAGGCCACCTGTCAAAACTGGTAAAATTTAGAAAGTCCCCCTTGAGGCTTCGTTACACCGTTTTCATTGTATCCGGTTTCATTGTGATTGCATATTCTTCGAGGGAGTCAGTTGGCAGGAATGTTTTTCTCAAGTGAATCAGTCCGAAGGAGCAACTTGACACAGAATTAGCTCTTGTGATGTTGAGTTCGGGGAAGCTTGAAGCGCGAGCGCTGAAACCTCCTTCAGTTGACGGTCCTCTAAGAATACATGGACGCCGATGGGAGAAAAATAATGTATTAGCCTAAAGATCCATTCGTTTCCTGTAAATTATGCTTGTGAATTCGGGCTTTATTGTCGATGTTCATACCCTCAAGGCATAATATTTGATTGGAACCGTTTTCCTGAAGACGTTTTCGATGCAGCAAGATGGCAAGAATAGAGATCATTAATGTGGAAATTATGTTGCCCTCGTGGTTTAGAGCATAACCACTATTTTAGATATATTCCCTCAAGGCATATATTCCTTGGTGGCAAGATAAACCGAATTTTCTTAGCCGAAGAAAAATGTAAACAAAGAAGGCAACATCTTTTGCTCGTTTTTTACATCCCGATTTCAAGATTCTTTCGACTTTCAAATTCATCCACTCAGGACAATTTCTTATTTTAGGGGAATGTATTTTGAAATGAAGTTTCCAATTCGATTGAAGCGGGAAATTGTGAAAGTTGGGAATTCGGTTCAGGAGCAGCTTATCAGGAACCTATTTAAGCGAAATTATTAATTTGAAATTTCACTCCCTCAGGGAAGAATTTTGTGGGAGGGCATATTTCCTGTTATGCATCCATTAAAATGGGACTGACGTTGACAGCAAAACTTTGAGCAAAAACTTCTCGGGGATTTCGAAGAAAACCAGATATGCGAGGCAAATCCCCTTAGGGCTATATTTTAGCGCAAGACAGTTCCTACAGACTTTTCGCTTCATCATTAATTGGAAATGTAAAAGAAAGTCGTTGAATTGTAAAGAATATATGTTAAAATACAGGATAATGCATGAAAAGTGGAATTTTGCATTGTTACCGTTTCTTTTAAATAAATATTTTAGAAACTGCATGTGTGAATTAATGCATGGTTTGCTGAACCTCCACTTTAAGACAATTGCTCTTGCTGAAGTGCACGTCTTAAAGTGCATGATTCATAAACGTCTGAACTCGTACAAAAATGCCAAAGTTTGCTGATTTGAACCCTTGCCTGAAAAACGCTATATATGATACTATTTTTCTGGTGCGATATACTGGCACAGCTATTTTCTATTGTCGCAGTGTCCTTCAATCTTCGCGAAAGTAACTTACTCTCACTAAAAGATGTATGGAATGAAATGCTCCTTGCATTTCATTCAGAAGATGAGAACGAAAACAACACTTGGGAGCAGGATTTGGAAAGTTTGATGTCGAATATTTACTATGCAATCCCTGTGCGAACGCATTTAGATGAAGGTAGAAAGAGATTATTGACCAGTGGCTTGCACCGCGAATATTACTGAGAAGTGCGGCGCTGAACTTTAGACAGTCCTGATATTTCTTCCATCATTTTAACCCGTGTTCCATGCACCTCTACTATTCTCGATGCACCCAGGGGAAATCAATTTGTGCCGATTTTCATTTGACAAATTTTGTTCGACACGGATCCAATCCAGGTGCTTGATGCCCGTTTTCAATTTTTCACAGATGGGTGTTGGACGAGTATTCCATTCTTGCGCCAGCTATTCGGTGCCCAAAGAAGTAAAAATCCGTCACGGGCCGCTGGGCATTTTCGTTTTCGTCGCCAAGGTGTCCATCTTCGTCGGCATTGTGTAAGCGGACTTTACCCGTCTCTCAACTTCTGTATTCGGTGATGGGCGAATGAATCAAATCTGACTCGACTCATCGAGTCCAGTCAGAAATGATGAATTCTGTGATAATTACTTTGGTGCTTCGATGACTTGAGGGTTCCATTCCCCTTGCTTGCAAGGGCAGAATTTTGCTTTTCCGCCATAGAAGTGAATCAAATTTTTTTAAATCTTGTTGGCAATAAATCAGAGAATTAGGAAAATGAACATCATGGCAATACTGACTTCCATATTTTCCTGACAAGATGTGATGTTTTGACCCTTAACCAGCCTCTTTATATCTCCCGTTTTTAAAATAGGTCGGCTAAAATGAAATAATATAATTCTGCAGATCGTTTCTGATCTTCTGGGTTGATGGTCACCAGAAGAAAGAGCACGTGTTGAGTGCTGTGACGATCAAGATGAAAGGAGTGGCGTATTCAAACTATTCCGACGAACGACTCGTGTCGGTTTCTCTTTTCCTCTGAATGTGCTCCTCATGCGGATCTCATTTTTCTTCATCAGTCTCAACCCGCTTCGAAATTCTAGGTTCCAGAACAGTATAAGCAATTCTACCGTCGCAACTGGGATGTGGCAGACCAAGTCGTCTCCGCCTTGCAGAACAACGCCTTCTTTGTCGTCACGAACGTCATCATCACTCCGGAGCAGACCATCGGTACTTGTCCAGAGGTCAGAGATGCTTCGACTTCCTCCTCTCTTTTCATGTATTTTTGGCCATAACCCAGGTTCTTCTTTCCTTGAACGTTTAAAAAGCAAGATAACAATCGTAAGAAAGGGGGGTCCTCCGGTAACAGACCTAAACGGACAGGTCGCTGTGACGTGTTCGACGGTCTGGGACTCATGTCCGCAGTTGCACTTCGCGTTATCGCGACTCTTCCACTCGTGGAGCAGGCGACCGCATCGGCCGTGCCCTGTGCGGATTCGGTTGAGCGATGTCGATTGCCAGCGGGGTTGGTCGAAGCCAGGGATCATTTCGGTGGGGTCGTTGATGATGTGGTGGTTATTGATCCCGCATCCATCCCATGATGCTTTCCATCTGGGTATCGGGTCACCATCGGCAGCGCGGTTGTTGGCCGCAGCTTCCCAGAATGGTCTGCGCGATTTATATTCGTGATTTTTCCATCTCGCGTAGCACGGCTACATCGCGTCGTGTGGCGGATGGGGTGACGTGTGGCAGCACCGGCAGCCATTCAATCGGAGTAGATTTGAGAGTCCCGGACACAGTCCTTAGGTAAGAATGGAGCATACTAACCATGTTTCTTGAACATCCGCATGGAACTTCCAATGGATACTCATGCAACCGCTCTACGCTAGAACATTGACTGCATGCTCTCCAAATAAATTTTTGGATCACAATTTGCCAGCACGTTCAATTGTGGTACATAGCTAGCATGCATTCAGATAGCAATGCCTTTCAGAGTGCATCCATATAATTTCTGAAAGGCATTGCAAACATTCATCTACTCCTCATTTCATCATCTTTACGCAATGGAACGAGTACCTTTCCGCGGATGAGAAAATTTCGCATTTCGTCCACGTCTTGCGCTTCCGTTTAACTCCAAAAAGGGACATGAAACGAGGGATTCAAGATGAAAGGTAATAAAACATACTATGCGAAATTCCCCATACCTTCCCTCCAAACCTTCCACTGAACGCACGATGCTCCTCGTCGCCATGGGCGACGAGAGCTAGATGATCGCCTTTTGACTCGTCTATCAGGGGAAACCCTCATTTCACCATCCACTGCTGAGAATTGCCTCAAGTATCGTCGAGCAGGGTTTCCTTCCTCGATAGATGTATCTATTACATCTACTCTACACCTATCGCTTGTACGGGGGAAAATGTCGAGTACTGAATGAAAGCTACTGCAGAACTATTCAGTAGCATCGCAGAAATTGAGACTCGCACGGCAACGAGCTCAGCGTTACCTCTCAAATATTGTGGGATATTTTATATTATTATTATCGAATGTCGGCTTCTATCTGATAGATCCATCGTATGTCTGCCGGACGAGCCTGAAGTAAAGAGCGGTTTTTTCCTGGACCCAACAGTGGACAGGGACTGTTTTCCAGTCCGAAATCGTGTCTGAGCATGCTTACGCATGTGAGCAATAAATGTGGACGATTGCTTGATGATGCCTGCGTTCGTCGGATCTAGAGATCATGGGTCCGATGGTTCCGATAAATCTGACGCATACTTCCCGAGGGAAATCTCGATGGAGCCTATGGAATTTTATGGATTTTTATAGAGAATTGAACGGAAAATCTTGGGGAAAAATTCGGGTCTAAGCGATGAGATATGGACGATATGTTGACGGATTACTGACCCCGCCAAGTCTTCTTCCACACCAGTTAAATGCACACCAGATGATGTTCGCCATGTTTCTCGCACCATAAAATGCACCTCTTCTGAGATGGTAAAAAATTATTCTCTCAAAAATTCTCACGACACCCTCATGGGATTCTACCAGGTGTAAAACAACTGTCCATGGCATGTGAATAAACTAATGGTAACCTTTGAAACTAACCGTCCGCATTTTCCCCTGTCCACACTAACATTTGAAGAAAACTTGAGCTGCGAAGAAATACGAAATTGATTGTTCTTTGGCTGCAGGATCCTGACATATCTGGCGCGCTGTGCAACCCGTATAGCGGGTGTTCGAGGGGGGTAGCCCTTGAGAACGGAATCACGACAGGTAAATGCATCTCCAGTGACCGGATCGAGGGGAATTACACCTGTGAGATCTACGCTTGGTGCCCCATAGAGGTGGACACCATGCCTTTGTATGTTCTACTCCATTGGTCACTTGGCTTGATATTGTTCTCGAAAGTCATCGTGTCTGTGTTCGTAGAGAGGGACAGCCGTTGCTGGAAGAAGTGCAGAATTACACAGTCCTCATCAAGAACTTCGTCTCCTTCCCCGGGTTTGGAGATCGCTACAACAAGTAGGAAGTCTTTCCATGAAGTCTCCCTTAAAATGTTGAACCTCTTTTTGAGCTCTTTGTTATGATTCAGATGGACTCACGAGGTACATGTAACTGGTGCTAATAGTAAATCTGTCATCCGAACTCGTTCCGGGCACTTCAGGATAGCGATACATTATTGCGGAATTTATGTATAGACAAGTAAAGAACTGTTGTGTTTCGCTGCAAAATGAAATGGGACGGGAACATCTATAATAGCATTTAAGATTTGGGTGAAATTATTTATTGAAATATGTGGTTCTTCTTTTGCATTTGCATTGCGAGAAGCATTGCCGGGCCTTACAATCCTACAGTATATGATTGAGGGATTTTACTTCATGCAGAAGGAACATCCCAGAAGGGTACACCGAGAAAGATCTTGATGATTGTCGCTATGATCCGAAGGGAGATCCTTACTGTCCTATCTTCTCCTTCGGGACGATCCTTAGAGAAGCTGGGGTTATCAATTTTGCAGATATCGCCTACTGGGTAAGCGGACATTACAATCATATAATGTAGAATGCGCGGGAACCTTTCCAGATCTTCCGTAATGCTCAGACTCTCTCATGACGTCCGTCTTCAGGGACGGTCAAACTGGAAACGCTCAACATATTCTTCCAATCCAGCTGTAAACAAAAGCCATCAAGCCTTGCATGCAAACTTCAATAGAAAACTTGAATCACAAGGGTGGTCGCTTACATACAGTATTTGGAACCCCTAGGTTTCATATGTTTCGAGGCTTCCTTCCATCCTACTCAGATCTAAACGGCGAACGCGCCCCTCCAGCATTAAGTATCTCCAATACAATGTCCAAATTGACTCCTGGACTCCTGAGAACGAATTTATGGATGTTCCTTGAATCGATGAAAAATCGAATGACATGGAACTCTGCAACACATTTCACGAATGCATGGAAAATTCTTGTTGATATCTGTATAACATGCATCCTTCACGAAGGCTTCACGTCGTCATAGGGTGGCGTGGTGGAGATACAAATCTCGTGGGACTGCAACGTCGACTGCCCATTCCCTTTGAATTTATTCCACAAGCACTGCCTTTATATATTCGAAAGGGACTGCATGCCGAAGTACCGATTTCGCCGACTCGACATTCTCAATAGCAAGAGCGCACCCGGCTGGAACTTCAGGTTACTCGAATCTCGAATCTCGGTCTCGTCCCTGGTGGCGTCATTTCCTTCGGTCCCGAGAACTTTAGTCTACTCATACTTACTTTTTATTTTCTTACTGTTCAAATATTTCAATAAAACACTAAATGTATCATCAATTTTCACCCGTTAATGGAGTGATCCTGGTCTCCACCTATTCATAATGTGAAAAACAGACGTACGCATTCCATTTACATCGTGTGAAAAGTTAGTCTTTCTGATATCTGGATTTTTATCGCAGTCATTCTCCCTTCAATTCAACGACTTTTATTCCCAGGTATGCCGAGTTCTACAAAGGGAATACCCGCAGACTGTTCAAGGTGTTCGGGCTCAGGTTTGTGGTGAACGTGCATGGGGAGGCTCGCAAATTCGACTGGTTCCGATTCTTGAGAAATTTCGGATCCCTTTTCTTCCTTTTTGCATTGGTCAGTCCATGGATTATTTCTAGGTAGTTTTCAATGATTAGATGTACGAGGTAGTTTACGGCCGGACCTGGATATACCTACGCTACTCGAATTCATTCCAGCTGTTTCATGTTTTGAGGATTGCAACGTCAATGGGTCCTATGCTGGATTGTACGTATTTGCTTCTAGACTCATGTTCGATGACTCGCGAACCTATTAAACGTATTCACATTTTAAAAGTTTTTGAAAAGCGCAGCCCTTTGATTCTAATAAATCCCTTGAGTTGTCCTGTTGGCTAGGAGACTCTACCGAATAACCTTTAGGCAGTAACTTGCGACGATCTATTCTTGAACATTTGAAGCCTCCACCAAGCCTTGGGACAAGGCGATTCCTGCCATGAACCACTCAATCCAGATTTATACTACAGTGTTTTTCACTTCAGTTAGACAATTTTTCACTTGACTAAGACACCAATGCGTGGGGTATTCAGAGAGGAGGCGAGGGCTCTGGTGCCCCTAAAGACTAACGACATCTTTCTCTCCTTCGAATATTTAGGCTTTTTCATAAAAATCAAACTATGTACTGGAATCGATGAACCACAAAAAACAGCTACGAGGGCCACTCAATAAGTTATCTACCTGAATATGAAAGGGATAATTCCTATGCTACCACCATGAAAAATTTACATGATGCCATCAAGGAAAAACGCAGAGGAAAGTTGTCAAGGGGAGTCCTTCTTCTCCATGACAACGTGCCCGTCCACAAATCATGTAAAGTTCAGGCAGCAGTGAAGGAGTGTGGCTGTCAGGAGCTCAACCATCCTCCCTACAGCCCGGATCTGGCTTCTAGTGACTATTTTCTGTTCAGACACTTGAAAAAGTTTTTGCGGGGAAAAAGATTTTCATGCAATGAAGAGCTGAAAGTTGCCGTTTCTGATTGGTTTGATGGACAAGAAGTTGACTTCTATTCCCAGGGAATAAAATCCTTGGAATCAAAGTGGAATAAGTGTGTTGAGTTAAAAGATGACTACATTGAAAAATAAAGTGTTATTTTTCCTCTCGGATGTTTCTTTCTTATTCAGGTAGATAACTTATTGAGTGACCCTCGTATGTTTTCAACGGGAGACCTTCCTTGCCGTCTATTTAAATAAAAAATTCTCTATCTTTTCAATTTACTGTCGGCTCAACGATGTAGAAACACTGGATCGGACTTCGATGGGCACTCCCAGATCCATGCTAGATAGGCCAAATCTAGCCTACCTGAGTTCGGAATGGGGATTGATGCCCAAAACTTCACCTGTTTTATTGAAATATTATTAAGAACAGTATTGTTTGACATGAAAGCCTAGTTTTTACTACGACATTAAATTATTATTTCAACATTATGTGTATTTTGGAAGGTTCATATTGATTTTCCTGTCTTCAGCTGGAAATTATCATCGTTGTCGCCAATGTCATCACGACATCTGCACTTAATAGTAGAACTCCTAGTTTCTGCTTTGATCCGCTATATCACCCTCACTATGCACCGTTGTCGAAGTCAAGTGAAAAACACTGTACTAGCCCGCAACACTGTTGTGGCGAGAGTACCTCAGTCAAGATGCTTAAGTTTTTCGCGAATTTCAGATTCTAAGAAGTAAATACTTGCATTTAAAAAGTACATCGTTATCATTCGCATGTTTTCTTCGATGACGTGAGAAAGCTCTTTCCTCTATTCGATTCTCAACGTTTAAACAGGAAAGCCGCATCACATGACGTGGTGCATGCTACTAACGTCAAAGACGCAGAGTGGGGACTTTGAGAGAAAAAAAATTTCATCCTGAGCGTGGTTTTGTTGGAGACAATGAAAAATTATCCGTATGTAACATCCTGAATACTCCCTTTGAATACTTTTTAAGTGCTGCAAAAATTTTCTCGGACGTCTCGAATGGATGCGGAAATGTCGAATTGGTAAAAATTTTTTGGTCAATCAGGTCGACTTTTGACTGCATGGTTAGTCTGATAATTCCATGGCAATGGCCTTCGAAACCCGGTCCTTCACAATGCTGCTCTAGAACAAAAATATTTTTATGCAATCGCTCTCGTTCGCATAACTGACCAGGTAAGGGAAAAACGTAATCCCACCTTGATTAAAAAGAAAATTTGAAATTCGAATGCTATGGATGGAAGCCTCAACGTCTACATTGCAAGTGGTGCATCCATGACCGACATATTTGGAACAATCATTTTGTCTCATGCAGGTTCCGAAGTTCCTGAACATAGTTATGTCCAAGCTCTGTGGCTCCTGTTGTCCTTTCGCATGCTGCCGCCACAGCTCCAAATACCTTAAAAGAAAAGAAGAAATCTCGGAGGTGTACACAGACTGCTACTGTGGAGGGCCATGGAAATCGGTATGATGCATTCAGTCCCGATTTTCTCCTCTGGCTTTTCTCTTACTGTTTTGTCGGATTTTCATTTCATATTTCAATCATTAGCTGCTAATTCTCTTTCCTTATTTATATTAAAAAAATATCGTACCTAGAAGTCACTAAACATCCCTTTGGTGATGGCAGAGGATCCTTTGCACTTGCATATCACAGGCTTTCCTCCAGCCTTAAAGGAGGCAAGTTTGGAATGCTCTTGCCTCTCAAGTTTCGGTAGCGTTGTGAAGTAAGAAGACGTTTACTCATTCAGAAACATATTATTCAATTTTGCCTTGAAAGGAGATCGCGAATGATGAACACAGGCGTGCCCACAGTATCACAGAATGGGGGAGTAATTCAGTCCCTAATTACCCTAATTTGTTGCCATGAGACTTCCAACATTGGGAGCACCAGTGACCATTTACGCTGCGTCACTTCGTGCACCTTCGGCAGCATTGCAACGTCATTTGGGGCACACTTTCCGCTTTGCATATACTGTTCATGCCGATAATGCAGGATTCAAAGTGCAAGGTTCAAGTTTGTTTAGTGGTATGAAGTGGCGATGACACCTATTGGGATACCACGCGTCAAGGTCGAGCGTTCCTTAATTATTAGGGTAGGCCTACTCCTCTTAAAGCTAAATATTTGTATTTTTGAGAGTTTCATATTTTTTTTTTTAGCATATCCTTATAACTTATTGCCTAGTCCTTTAAGTCAACATTGCCCCCTTCTTGCTTGTCCATAATAGCGTATTATTTGTTTTTTTTTTTAAGAGTCAAGGAAGGGGGCAGCCACTACGTTGTCGTCTAACGCATTCCACACATTTACCACTCTACAAGAAAAATAGTCCTGTCTAAACCTGAGCCGCACCTGTGGTTTACGCAAATTGAGTTGAATACCTCTTTTTCACTTGGGCCAGTCGAACATAAAGAACTTACCGTACTCAACTTCGTATACAAGGTATTCCTTTAATAATCTTGAAAGCCTGGATGAGATCCTAAGCCTTCTCTCGAGCGAGTACAGTCCAGGATTGGCGTCCGTGGCTTGGAACATGGCGGGCTCCTTTCTCCGCCGCTCCACATGATAAAAGTTTACTTTTGCTGTCTTTAACATCCTAACTTGAGTGAACCATCGAAGAGTGCTGTACTAGGACAATGGGCATATCCTTGACCCAGTGGAGAGTGGTAATAGGCCAGTTTCAGCACAGACCGACAAAATCTCGTGGGAGCAGGACAGATAGGCCTAGGCCTGGGCCTAAGGACAATGGTATCAATGCAGCAATCAAGATAGGATATCCCAGAGTACAACGTACTTCAAGCGAGCAGACAATAGTCCTGGAAGAACACAGTCTTCTAACACCGGTATGGATCTCGATCTTTGCATGGGGCCTATTTGCCTCTCTTCTTTCTGTCTGCATGACTACGTTCCCGAGAGGGAGGCCCCACGGTGAGGAAGAATGGGAACCAAGGCTCTTGAAGCTCTGCATACCAAGCTCGAACTACATTGAGATACCTAGCGACCTGGCTCCAGAGGATCTTCTGTGGATAACGCTCTCATCTCTCATGCAGTCAGGGGACATTGAACCCAACCCAGGACCAAATGTTCCTCAACAGTGGTTAGATGACATTACCAAACAGCTCAAAGAACTTAGCAGGTTACAGACCATTGAAGAGACTGTATGCGAAATCAAAAGTGTGATTCCAGCTCTACAGGAAAGAGTTGGGATATTAGAAGAAGAAGTCAAGAAGCTCAAGGGAGAAGCCTCACAAGAACTCTCACTGGGGAGAAGACTGCTACTGGCTCAGGAAAGAGATCGAGCCAAGAATCTAATCATCCGAGGGCTAAGGAAGACAACAGGAGAGACACGTGATCAGCTACAGCAGGAGGTGGCCTCCCTGGCATCACAAAAAGAAGGGGGAGCCAATGGGAACTTATCCAGGTGGGAAAATAGGAGAGAGAGATGGTTTGGCCTTCTAGATCTGGGGGTGACTGCAGTTCAAAGATTACGAGCTGCTACCTCCCCGCCTCCAGTGATGATCTCGTTTGCTTCCACACAACTGAAACAAGACTTTATACAAGCAGTGAAGCCCCATCTCCCCAAGGGTATCCGCCTGTCACCAGACTTACACCCGGATATTAGGCGGGTAAGGCGACTCCTGTCGCCCTTTTTTAAGCAAGCAAAAGACCTGGGCAAGACAGTCTCCATGCATAGAGACCTTCTAATGGTAGAATCAACCAAGTATAAATGGGATGAAGAATCTCTGCAACCTATGACAGTAGATGGTGGGCACCCCTGGGACATTGGAGAACAACCGGGACAAGCTTGGCAAAGACTGGAGAATGGGGAGGAGAAGGAGATTGTTGAGGAGACTCCAAACCCAGTGCAGGGGGCAAGATCAAGAGGATCCCACAACCTGGTGATCTCGCTTCCAACGGACTCAACTTCAAAAACAGCTGGAAAGGAAAACCCGGAAGACCGGGCACAGTCCGATGAAGAAGAGAGCCTGATGGAAGTAAGCAACCCCTCACCAGGAAGTGGAAGACGGGAAGGTCGTGATACCAGATCTCGAGCAAAGGTCCCTGAGAAACTACATCGGACCACGAAGAAGAAAGATCTACCTCAATATGGTTTTTTGTCGATGAGCCAGAGAGGGAAAGGAGGGACAAGGTGACCAAAAGTGGAAAGGGAGTAGATGACCTGGGAGACTTGCTACATCAATCTAGGTTAAGATGTCATAAGTATTTCTTTTGGAATGTACAAGGTTTAAAAGAAAAATGGTCTCTGCCTGATGTTCGCGCGCACTTGAATAGGATGGAAGTATTTGGTCTGGTAGAAACATGGGTCCCTGATCATAAGGAATTAACCTTGGGCAACTATAGGCTTTTCAGTGCACCGGCGAAACGNGATGGGCCTCAGAGGACTTCCATGCGAATATGGGGGTAAAACAAGGATGTACTTTATCACCACTTCTTTTCCTAATTTATATTAATGATATTCTCGGAGAATTAGCACACTGGGATGCCCATATGCCAAAGCTTGGAAAATGGGAAATACCAGGACTTCTGTACGCGGATGACCTCACAATCACATCTCTAACCCCCATGGGGTTACAAAGGATGCTAAACCGTTTAGCATCTTACTCAAAAAAGAATAAGCTGAAAGTTAATGTACAGAAGACCAAAGTTATGCAGTTTTCGAAGGACACAAGATGCCAGGCCCAAACGTTTCTATATTTAGACCAGCAACTAGAAGTAGTTAAACATTTCACATACCTAGGAGTGGTGTTTTCTACTAGAGGTCAATGGACAGATCATTTGCATTCCCGTTGGAGTAAGGCCAAAGCTGCAAACGCAGCTCTAATAGGATTGTTTCGAAAAATTCCCTCCTTCTCTATCCAAAAGGCTACTCAGATATGGGGTATGATAGTTGCAGCAACCCTTTTGTACGGCACAGAATTAGTATGGCTTCCTGATATGAGGTACCTTGACGCTATATCTGCTTGCTTCCTGAAGGGACTCCTAGGACTGCCTCTCTCAATTTCCAATACTCTAATCCTGTCACTCTATACGCCACCTTCTATCAGAGTGTTGGCAGGGAAACGTCGGCTAGGATTATGGTTGCAACTCAGAAAGGCGCCCAAAGGGTCTCTGATTGAATCCGCCCTGAGTGAACAGTACAAAGTTATGCTAAAAGGTAACGATTGTTGGCTGAGGTCAATCAGAGCTTTCTGCCAGGAATTTGGATATTCTTATGTTTGGCACTTTGGCCCCCCCACCAAGTCCTTCATTAGAATAATGTTTCGTTCATGTCAGATACAAGCAGAGACTGAATGGCGGACTAAACTAGAAACAACACCTTCTCTTGACCAGCTAAAAATGGCACTAGAGCTTGGATTGGAACGTTCAAGTATCATTGACCTTGACAGAAAAGCAGGTCCCTTACTCAGATTGGTCACGCAAGCCTGGAAGTTCTCTTCCGTTAGTGATCCATGGGGCGAACACATGTGTCCCCTATGTACACTCCAGGATTCCAGGGAACATCTACTTTTTTGGTGTGAAGAACTAGACGTATTGCGGAGACAGTATGTTCCGACACTTATTAATAGACCAGTATTACCAGTTCCTGCTTTTTTGGCAAGCTGCAACCTAGAGGAAATCAATTTGTACCTGAAAGCCGCACTATGGAAGAGGCACACTACTTGCGTTAACATCGAGGCGATATAACTGGCGATGGTCGGAATTCTCGATCCCTCTTTCTGAATACCCCACTATTTTATATTTTTTTATATTTTATGTACCCTCTTTCCATCTTAGGCCCCATGGTATATTGAAATATGGAATTATGAAGTCTATAGACTCAATTTTGTAGTTTGCATGCCTTGCCGAATCCTTGTTCGGGTAAATGTCAATCAGTGCTTCTGAAAATGTGTTTTAAGTACGAAATTTCTTTGCTATTGTCTACTATTAGTAGTATGAGATGTACTTTTCTCGGTATCACACCTTGCAGCCGAAAGCCTAACCAGCAAATGGGCAATAAAGTTTGATTTGATTTGAGTACAGTCCAAGCACTTCTATACGCTTCTCATACGGAAGTCCCTTCACCTCCTTTACTGTGTCATTCTTGTGGTCCTCCTCTGTACTCCCTAAAGCGCCAACAATTCACCCTACTTTATGGGCATACAAAACTGAATGCAATATTCCAACAGGGGTCTTATCAGTGCCGCCATACAGTGGAAGAATAACGCGGGAGTTCCTACTTACAACCGAACGACGAATGAAACCTTGCATCCTGTCACATTTGGTCACTGTCCATTGCGCTTGCGAGGAAAACTGAAGGCCATTGTCCACAGAAATTCCAAGATCTTTCTCTCCGTTTGCCTTCCCCATTTAATCCTCGCCGAACGCGTCGAGAGAGCTATCGTTACTTCGATCGCCGTGGAGAACTTTACACATACTTTCTTTAAACCTTATGGGTCATTTCTTCCTCCACTCATCCGAAAGACTCATATCCCTCTAGGCTCTAGCCATATCCACCTCCCCCCTTATTGTAAAACCTACTTTGGTGTCGTCGAAAAAAATGTACTCATCATACCCCCTACGTCTAGATCCAAGTCGTTTATGCAGACCAGAAACAGAAGTGTCCTCAGGACCGAACCCTGAAGGACCACTCTTGCGACACCGACCTCGGTCGACATTTCCCCTATTACTCGTTGCTTTCTTCCCGTCAACCAGTTGTTGATTCCATTCGTTCCTCTTGCACTGGATCCCGTGCGCCTCCAGTTTAGCCCCGCAACTTCTTCTGAATAACGGTATGGAAAGCTTTCACGAAATCTATGAGGGCGAATTAAATGAAACTGAGCCAACGCGTGTTTCTAAAGAAACGTGCACATTTGCTTTTTCTATTTCCATGGCCATTTAGGCATTTGTCCCACTGAGTCACTAGCCTTGTGATGCCTCGGTGGAAGAACGATTGCGGCATCCTTCACTGCAGCGTCCGACGTAAAGTGACGTCCCTTCATGCGCTTCTTCAGCTTCCCAAACACGTGGAAATCGCATGGGGAGACAGTTAATGCCCAACGATATTGCCAGACACTTGCCATGTTGCATAAGGCCATAACAAGCAAGCGCCGAGGTCTGATGAAAATGGAATAACATTCATGCACGACAACACCAAACAACATATGGCCCAAGTGACCATGGACTCCTTGAAATCGTTCCCCTGGGAGGTGTTGAAACACCCACCGTAGAGTCCGGATCTCTCCTCATGATAATTTATCCTTGTCTCCCCATGCGATTTCCAAGTGTTTGGGGGGGGGGGCTGAAGAAGCGCACGAAGGGACGTCACTTTACGTCGGACGCTGCAGTGAAGGATGCCGTTATGGAAATTTTGAACCAGTTGCCACAATCGTTCCTCGACCGAGGCATAACAAGGCTAGTGACTCAATGGGACAAATGTCTAAATGCCAATGGAAATGTAAAAAAAAGTGAATGTGCACGTTTCTCGAGAAACACGCATTGGCTCACTTTCATTTGATTCGCCCTTTTAAATTGACGATGTTTGTTGGATTCCCCTTATCCCTCTCTTCTGTCGCCCAATCGTAGAATTCGAGCAGATTTGTAAGACATTCATGTCGCATCCAACAGCCGTGCTGAGTCCCGGATGAGCTCGTTTCCATCGAGAAAATAAAAAATGTAGTCCCTTATTATGCTCTCCATGATCTTCCCAGGATACTTCTGAGACAAATTGGCCTATAATTTCCGAACTTAGTCTTCTCATATTTCTCAAAGATCAGTCGGGGAAAGTAGGGAAAAAAAAAACAAATACATCTTTGAATAACCAGAATATCTGAAATGCAAGTACTATGGATGGAAGCCTCCGTGCCCACATTGCAAGTGATGAATCCATGACGGAGATATTTGGCACGATCATTTTTTTCTCATGCAGGTTTCGAAGTTTCTGGACTCCGTTCCGTCCAAGGTCTTCGGCTCCTGGCGTCCTTTCGCATGCTACCGCCAATGCTCCAAAGACCGTGCAAGAAAGGGAAAAATCTCAAAAGCCAACTGCTATGGATGGAAACTCCGATCAGAAGGGTTACCCAAGGCGGTATGATGCATTCAATCTCGATGTCTTTCTCGTGCTTATCTCTCGCTGTTTCATCGGAATTCTATTTTATATTTTCCATCATTAGCTGCTACTTATATTTCCTTATCCTATACTGTACTTTAATTCGAAAAAGTCAGAAGCTGCGGTGGTGGTGGTCGTGGCCGTGGCTGTCACCCCCAACGCGCAGGCCTACAATTCAATCCCCTTCTGGATCATAGGCCAGTCCATCCGCGGCCTAAAGCGCCAGGCTTACAAGGCTACGTCCTTCCAGTCCACATTATACTTTGATTCGAAAAGCCCGAGAGCTGTGGTGATGGTAGTTGTTACCCCAGCGCGCGAGGCCTACGAGACTATGTCACTTCAGGCCATAGGCTGGGGCATCCACCCCTCAATGCACCAGGTTCTTGAGGCTATGCTATTATAGGCCATAGGCTTGGCCGTCCAACGCTTTTAGCGCCAGTTCCATTGAGCTATATCAGTCCGAGCCATAGGCTTCGTACTTAGCTGTGTCGATCAAAGTTTTTTTCTTTCTTTATTTTCGTTAGGTCAGGCATTGCGGTTCGGGACATCACTTCCATGCAAGTGTTCTCTTTGCGTTTCAGGTCATGGCGGATTTATTTGAATTCTCATGATTGATGAAATCAAAATAATGACGTAAGTTCTTTGTTTCATACTTCGCGCAACGGGCCGCTCCTCCCATCAAAATTGTGGCGATTTTTTCGTGGTGAGATTGAACGTGAAAAAAAAATTTTCGAAAGAGGTCCCACAGGACGGCGATGAGGCAGTCGCTGCAGATAGTAAACAATTGGTGCTGGCGCGGAAACAACGTTTGCCAATTCAGTTGCGGTGTGAAGTGCTTAAATCGGTGCTTTAGGAGGTGCTAGCCATAATGGCTAGAATTATTGATGATGATGTGCAACAGTACCCTGTTGCACATTGGGAGCGTAAGGCTGAACAGCAAGAGGCAGCGAATGTTGAGCTCAGGAATAGGAGAGCCAGGCAGCCTGCTGGGCAACTTGATACAAGGAACGCAACACTAAGGTGTCGAAAGCCTTGGGGCGGCCACGAATTGAACCCGGACATCTTGCTTGCTGGTCAAGTGTGCTACCCTTACACCACGGAATTTGGGACATTTTGTCAGGCCTCTCCATGTCATCTCAAATCACTACAGTCGTTTGCGCAGCGAGCATTGTCAGGCTGTACATTTTCCTGTAGGGAGGGGAGATTTGTTTCACATTNACGTGCTAAACCGTTCACAATGAACGATTGTGGCAATTAGCCGGAATATCATGATGATGGTGTTTAGGAACAGAGTCTCACTGTGTACTGTAAACTATAAGTGTGTATACATGTAATGAAGCGGTTCAGTTCCGAATGAGGTGAAGAGAGGATTGTCAAGGAAACATTATGCTCACAATAGACGGTTCAAATTTCCACCTATTAGACGGCCAGCGTAGCGGCCGCAGGCCGCTAGTTAATATATAAAATACCACTCCCAGAAGCCATTAAACTTCTCTTTGGCGGTAACAGAGATTCCCCTGTACTGTACTTCCACGTCAAAGGTTTTCCTCCAACCCTGAGATGAGGCAAGTCTGGAAGGTTCTTGCGTCTCTGGTTTCGGTAGCGTTGTGAAGTAGGAACACGTTTATTCATTCAGAAACGTATTTGACAAACAATTTAGCCTTGAATGGAGATCGCGAATGATGAACACAGGCGTGCCCACAGTATCACAGAATGGGGGGGGGGGAATTCAGTTCCGAATTACCTGAATTCGGACTTCCCAGAGGTATCCTGTCCCACACAAAATGAAGAAAAATTTGCATTTTTTGTCATGCGACTTCAAACATTGCGAACACCAGTGACCATTTTCACTACGTCACTTCATGCACATTCGGCACTAGTAACGTCATCTGAGGCGCACATTTCGCTTTGCACATGCAATTAATACCGATCATACAGGGTGTCCCTCTTGAGAGTAACCTGGCAAGTTATTCCGTATTGTTTCTTTTGGAAGCCGTCTTCAGCAACAGTTGCATTAGTTACTTGTGGCACCGCAGGAAATGCTTAACGGGGTTTGCAGTCATAACTGAATTGGTGGCAGGTTCGGTGATAGTTTCATTCGAGCTCCGAAAGCTTCCAGAACAGCACGCGATCGGGATTCTCGATGTGCAGCCAGCAGTAGGTGTTGTGAGCAATGTGGTTTTCGTTACAGTAGTGGACATTTAAAGTTGATGATTATGTCGAAGGGAATCTTGGAAGATTCGTTTGGATATGTTCGTGGAGGAGTATCCCAATGTTGAAGGGCCGGTAAATTGTGCCATACAGATCTGAGGTGAAGTGACGGGGAATAGGTTCCATATGAAACATCAACTCCCTTTCTAACCGGGCGGGATGACGACATGCGAAGAAAAATCGAAGACCACCCCGTTGGTTAATATGACGGAGGTCTCGACTTTCCGGGGTTTCAAGGACGACATGACCAAGAATTTTGAAAGGTTCAGCGTCAAGAATATCGCTGTTGAAGCTCCCTCAATCGGCATGAGTCTTTGAACATTTCTGGCGCTATGAAAACAAACGAAAGAAAAGATTGCGAAAAACGTCCTCCAACAACAAAAAGACGGAATTACTTGTCGGGCTACTTTCGAGCAGGACACCCTGTAGGGTGTCCTGATCAATCTACAAAGCAGCATATTTAACATTGAGTAATGTCAGATCATGAATATTTTATTTATTAATCTCCCATCAGCGACTTGGCTGAATTTTAGTGGAAATTTGATGTTTCACTTGATATCGTTCCATCCTAAATGATTTATTTTGAACCAAGGATTTGTCCATGGCGAGGTCAGATTTTTTTATTTTTACCTTTTCTAGTTGACCAGACCGACCCATTCTCGACTTTGTTGGATAACTTTATACCTGTTCGCGCTAAAATATTCAGTTTGCACTTTTTTTTTATCTTTCAGCTCAATTTTGTTTCCCCTTTCAAATTCATGTTCCTGTTCACACCCCGGATGTACAGGTGGGGGGGGGGGGGACAAAAGTCAAGGAACGTAGAATTAATTTTCGAAGCATTTGAACAAAGTAAATGTTTGATGGCAGCACATTTCGGTGCCTTTTCCAATCAAGTTGGCATACCATAATTGAGGTCCACGAAATAATGTTCTTCCTGTGTCCACTGAAATAGGCTGGAAATGGACGAATATTGTTAAACAGGGGAAAGCGTGGAAATTTAGGTAATGATATGTGATTTCCATTTCTGTTGGCCCTGGTAATGTCCATGTTTGATCAGTCGGTGACAGGCCCCTACCTCCGAATGCTAAGAGATGATATCCTTCCAGTGATCTCCCAATGAGAGGAATTTGAACGCCTCACCTTCTAGCAAGATGGGGCTGTTTCCCATTATGCTCGAACAGTTCGACATTTTCTGGATGAGACATTTCCTGAATGGATTGGTCGCTGTGGAACCATCGAATGGCCGGCACAATCTCCGGATATGACTCCTGATTTCTTAATCTTGGGATATCTCAATCATCGGGTTTTCGCCCGCTCGCCCTTCTAAAAAGTTCACACCCTCTCCACACGTGTGAAACGCATGTGGTCCGCCCGTGTGGATTTGGTTGGATGTGGAATTTCCTCGCGAGGAATATCTGCCCGTGTAGATGTGGCTGGGTGTGGAATTTCCTCAGGATGAATTGTGTAAACACCCCAGTTTGTAGCTATTTAAGCCCTCGTTTTTGGCCCCGCTGCTGCGACTCCCATAGGGAGTAGACACCCTGTTCGCACACCAGTGCAAATTATCCTGTGAAAATGGAATTAACGATGCTCAGGAGAACAGACAACGTCTAACCGAGATCTATGAAGAAATCAAGCTCTAGTGGAATCCGAGCACGAAAGGCCTATCCACAATCCATGACTCGATAAAAAGAGTGGAGAAAGAGGAAGTTCCACAAAAATTGGGAGAATTCACTGTGTAAATTGGATCATGTGTGTTAATCCGAGCCTGTGGACGCAAACCGAAACGAACTGTCTTGGCTGTCCCTTGATCGACAGAAAAAAAAACAAGGAAACGTTTGTAGGAGATGGAAGAGGAGAGGCACAGTTGACTATAGACGGCGAGTGCCCTTCGCCTATTCCCTGAAATCTGTCCTAGGCCATGGACTAACCCATGCCTATGACTCTGAGGCTAGCCCTAGTCCCACAGAGTGGAAGCAGGCCATCCTGCAGACCGACTAGAGAAACACATTATTACCCATGATAATAAAAGAACTCTGTAGGCTCGTTTTAAGGAAATTTCAAAAGAATACCACACCAATGGAATCATCTTAGTAACAACAGCCCATAAGCAAAAATTCTCGAAACAGATCTACCAGCGTTTTATGCAGAAGGTCCAAGGGGATTTTTTTGTGAAAGGTGATAAGGTCCCAAGAAAGTACTATCTGTGCTTTTTCAGCTACATTGATATGGCTCGTTTCGGATGCCGTACTGATAGGTTTAAAAATTGCAGTCATTTGCGTTAGACATTCGAACTCTGTGGTGCGGTCGCGAGAAGGGAGCCTTTAGAGATAGCGCTGTTGCACTCTGCGCAAGAAGCTTAGGCCCTCTGGTTTCATAGACCCCTAGTAAAGAAATTCACCCTACATTTTGCTTTCAGATTGGATCCCATTCCATAGGAGGTTTCCGTCGATCCTTGTTAGCAAGCATCTAGCGACAGGAGAAGCATGGCTGTTTCCCTTTTTGCACTTCGTTTTTTAGGACCTTTGAAATGAATCACCAGGTTTGTATGAAAAATTGAAGATAAGTATAAAAAATAACAATCAGAAAAGAAAAATTATCCAATCTCAAAGTGAACATGAATTTCCTGGTATTACCTCTTCTTTCCTCATCCCTACCATCCCTCACCTTGTTCACACCTATTCCCCTGAATGACCACAATCTCTCCATACCCGTTCCACCTCCTTCCACACGCGATTCAGAAAAGTCCTCACGATTTCCACACCATTCCACACCGTGTGGATGGGTGCGGTTTTTTTTTTAGAAGGGTCTCCTAGGGATATATGAACTGAAATAAATCACTAAGGAGGAGTATGACACCATCCTTCAGGATATGGTTCAGAAGGCCTGTCGCTCAGTCCTCAATCGATACCAGTTTTGCATTGAAATTGACGGTAAGCAAATAAGCTTCACATAGGATAATCTCCTGATTGTGAATGTTTTGTGCTGGATGGCGTTGTGGAGGCATGGGAAACCACTTCAAAGAACTCCCCACGGGACGAACGATGACTACCTCTATGTTGGCTCATCCTCGGTAGCGCTAAAAACGTCAATTGGAAGATGTCAGCATATTCTGCCATCACATTTGAAAATTGACATCTCAGTAAGGAGATGGGATAGAATCATGAAACTTTCAGACTACTGGATCAATGCATAATCTAATGAATGATGTGCTTTCAAAGATTTTATCGAATTGATAAGATCTTGAGTTCAGAAGTTTAAATAGAATGAGTTTTTCAACCAGATAGAGGGCGCTGTGAATAACAAAACACCGTCCAAAATTTGACAAAAGTTGTTCTATATTGTGGTCAATTTTCATCAAGAAGAGTTGCGTCCTCTCAGAGATATGAGCGTTTAAAGATGTTAAATTTAAATTAAATGCCTTGTGTAGCCAACATTTAAAAACAAATGTTATCAACGTTTTAATTTTGCTTTTGGACATTGAGTCAATGTTAATGTAGTGTTGTTTTCAACGTTGCCTCAATGTTGGTCAAAATGTACTTTCAATGTAGAATCAATGTTCGTTTCAACGTTAGCTGCGTTGACTAAATATCGTTTAATCAATGTCGATTCACCGTGAGTGTAAAATGAGTTCTTGTTATGTTACAAAGTACTCAGCATGGTCAAGTATATTTCACTCGTAGGATGTAGTCAATGTTGAAAAGCAAATGTTGCTTTTCAATGTTGCAATGTTGCTGTTGAACATTAAAACAATGTTAATATACAGGGTGGTGCAGGTCAAGAGAAACAAGATTTCAAAGTCCCCTCCTACACCAAATATTTGACTCGTGTCGCTCAAGTATTAGTCGGTGGAATAGTAGATTTCTTCCGTTTAATGGCCTCCTGAATTTAACTCTGTTGTTTTAACACAAGTGTAGAAAATGGCGTTGGAAGCCAGACGGTTGTTTGTTGTAGAACTGCATGAACAGGGCCTGAATACACCGGAAATTGAAAAGCAGGGACGAAGTTGAATTTGACCCGAATCCGAAGGACATTGGATGAATACTGAGTCAGGCTCTACTGCCTAACGGTCTGGAGTCAGCAGGAAAACGACAAGAACGAAGAAATTGGTCAACCAAGTCCAGAGCCGGATTTGGCGCAATCCCAACAGGTCCATCAAGAAGATGGCGAATGAGATGAATGTCTGGCGGTCGACGATGAGGAGGGGGGTCAAGAACTATCTGGGATTCACCTCTTACCGGCTCCATAAACAGCTCCTCAGTGCAACCACCAAGAGTAAGAGACTGTCCCAAAGTCGTCAGATGCCGGATTGACACGGGAATGCTTCGGCCCCAACGTCGTATTCTCGGGCCATAAGTTACTCACGGTGAAGGCAGTCCGCAAAAAGCAAAATTTTCGGGTGTTGGCACGAAGTCGAGATTAGATTCCTGACCATGCTGGACTGGTTTCCCGCACCCAGCAGCCGGCCTCCGTTATGGTGCAGGTTAGACCCCCTCGTCTTCGTTCCCGAGGGCATCGAAATCAACAAGGACGTCTACGTAATATCCATCCTTCAGGACTCTCTGCTCCCCTGTGCTCAAGGTCTCTTCGGGGATGAGCCTTGGACATTCCAGCAGGATGGCGCAACGTCTCATACAACTAATGTGACTCTGGACTGCGTCGGAAGAATTTGCCAAAGTTCTTGAGCAACGAGGAGTGGCCCCGTCGTCTCCAAATCTGAACCCTCTTGACAAAGCCATGTGGTGATCCTCGAGTCTAAGGCCTGTTCCGAACCCCACCACAATCTAGAGCATCTCAGCCAAGATTAGGTTCATATTTGGGACAAAATCACAATGAAAGTGGTGAGGAACAGAGTCAACAACTTCGAGGAGATGTTGAAGGCCATAGTCTAGGCCACATGTGGCCACTTTGAGTGAGACTTACATCACATATGGTCCATTATGTCAGGAAAAAGTAGGGCAAATTTCCAGTCAATAAAACGTGTTATATATAAGAAAAATGCAGTTTGGTTCGTACATTTGATCTGGACCACCCTGTACTGTTGATGTCAACGCTGCCTAAAGGTTAATCAAAATGACCTTTCAATATAGAATCAATGTTGGTGTCAACGTTAGCTGCGTTGACGAAATTACGCTGAATCAATGTCGATTCTCCGTGAGTGTGCTACTAGGGTTGCTTGCAATGTTACAATGTATTCAGCATGGCAGGTATATTTCACACGTACCTTAAAAGCCTGGGTTGTTTCTAGAGAAATGTCCTTAATACCTTGGCAGTTTCCCCAACAAAATAGGGATAACACAGCCTATTAGGACCGACTTGGAGTGGATCCATATGCGCAACACTCGTTTTTTTGCATTTGCCTCGCTGGCATTGAGTTCAGAAGATAAACTTCTACACTTTAATAATATTTGCGAAGGCCGATTCAATTTTGATGGGCCAGATGGACCAGATTTCTCATTATTAGGGCCACAATCCCCCTAATTTCCTAATATGTGCTTAGAGTTTTGCCATATTTAGGTGGAGCTGCAAGTTCACTTGGAAGCGGCCGTGAGATATTCAACGATCTGGGATTTCTACAAGTATGGAACTTCTATTAAATCGACTTTTACTAGTCTTAACTCATATTTTGAGTGAGAGATTCTTTCCCTTCCTTATTTCATTAGGAAAAAGAACTTGACGAAAGAACTCCCGGAACGGATAAAAACTTTTGAAGACTTGAAGAGTACCCTCCAGATCCAGAATGCAACAGCTGCAATCCCTCCGAAATCCTTAAACGCGAAATTCTCCATAATCATCAAATCCCTCAAGTTCTGAATTTAAATTTGCATTTACAAATCTTTTGAAGGTAAGGTAAAAAGAACGTAACGATGAATATATGTTGGCGAAAACCCCCCTCATTTCTTTGCAAAATTAACATCCTTGGACTGCCATCTAACAATGCGAACAAAGTGAAGTTACGTTTGAGTTCACTCCTTATACCCCTATGTTAACTTTACCGCATTCAGACGGTAGATAATGCAATGGATTCGACTTTCTTTTCAGTAGCTGCATTATTTTCCCCTTTTTTTTACCTTTCCTTCAAGATATGTTGTTTGTGCTTCTACGATTTTATTCAGCTCAATGGATGATAGTGTTCATGCAACAGCCCACTGCTATTCCACGTAAATGGTTGAAAATGTCTGCTCATATTTTGGCAAATACTATGAACCGATCACAACGAAGCAGGATTCAAATATTATTAAGTACTTCGGTGTGTGAGAAAAGAAAGAAGCTTAAAGTGAAATTATTTTATTGGAATTCGGATTCAGGGGGAACATGGAAGATATAGAGCGAGTGGCATACGAACTGTGTGAAGACCAATGGACAAAAGGAGTGGTGTACTTTGAAGTTCACTACTGTCCTCACCGCCTCCTGAATGACGAAACCATTAAAAAAGGAAGTAATGTTAATGGTAAGCCAAGACTGCTAGAGAAGCTTCAAATGTATTCTATCAATTTTATTTTCATTTTTTCGCTAAATATAGTCATGGAACCTGCACGAGATGTTATTCGTGCAGTAAATGATGGTTTGAAGAAGGGGAAAGAGAATTTTGGAGTGGATTCCCGATCTATTCTTGTCTGCATCCGAGAATGTCGAAGTATGTGCAAATCTAACTCAATACCTTTGAACTTTAAGAATCTAAGACCTCAACTGACCTTCCAGAATGGTCACCTGATATCTTGCGCTTGGCCGAAGAATTCCGGGATGCCGGCGTCGTTGGGATTGACATTGCAAACGGATATATCGAGTCTGAAGGAGGTACAGCATTGGCAAACTTGTTATTCCCGGATCTAAGTTTTTCATGGCGATCAATAAGAACTCGGATTCCAATTATGCAGAAGATATGAATTGTGCAGAAGAAGAGGTTTTTCTACCAGAGGAGCAGGAGGTCTTCAAAGAAGCGAACAGAAAGGGGATCCATAGAACCGTTCATGTATGGTCGGCGAACATGGTCCAAAAGGTATCTCACAATAAGAGTGATTTTGTATTGCACCATTTTCTATTTCCAAAAGCCACCCTTAAACCTTCAATGTTTGCTTCGCAAGGCGATTTACGAGATGGGAGCGGAGAGGATTGGGTACGGGTATGGAGTGTTGAAGAACGATAATATCTACCAAGAATGTTTGAAGTACGAGATTCACCTGGAGACATGCCAACCATTTGAAAATCTAAAAGAGGCACTTCCTTCTCAAGAGACTCAATGTTTCAAGTATGCGCCTGTTTAATTTATTTATAGCTGCAAATGGGTCAGTCCAGGTCAAATCACCTATTCTTATACTGGGTACCATCTCCGAATCTGACGAAAATTAAGGCATGGGGTTCTTTTAGCCAATGAAAGAAAACTAACAATTTTTTCTTATTTCTGACAATTGTCATACAGTTACGAAATCTCGATGGCAGACGACTACTCACTGGAAATATGAACATAACATGTAAGTTATGGTTCGATTTCAACAAACAAGGTGTCATTTTCAGGAAATTCCTTTGGAAATTCTAATTATGCAATCAGAACGAAAAAATAAAAACATTTAATCAGTTTCGCATGTCTGAGCAAACGTTGACGTTGAAAATGACCTTGCGGAGCCGGAGACAGACCGATGCCAATTTTTATAAAGCACATATGGTATTTATCGTAGCTCGAGTATGAATATGTTTCGTTTGAGCAATATTTCTCGTTATCTTTCAAATAATTTTCAAGTCTATTTTCTCACGTCATATCGGTACGTTCCTGATGACCCTGAACTTTGGGGCTAAATGTTTGAAGTGTGACTTTCTTGCTAGGATAGGTTTTATGATACATTGGGATAACCTCACAAAAAAACAAATGATATTGGATTCTTATGGAATTCCCATGAGTATCCTATTCAATTCCTTGGAAATTCGATGTAATTCTTTTGAGAATGTAGACAAGACACATTACTTCACGAAAACCTGAGAGCCTCGTTAAGTACCGTGGTTCTAATGGACTTGCCCATTTACTCTTGCGTATGAAAGGATAGTAAACAGGAAGTATTTTATCGAAGTCTGTCACAGTCCTAATGAATATTCTTGTATATACAATCAATAGGCACTGATGATGATGAAATACGACACAGTTTCGTCATGTGAAATGAGCTGAAAGAAAAAATGTCAATTAAATAATAGGCTAATTTACCCCTTCAAAGCCAAGAAAAAATCAGCCACGGCTAAAATTTTTAAAATCCAATTAAATACTTTGAGAGTTAGTAACGGACTGGTGCAACCCCTTTCCATGTGTATACAACCTGGTGGACACTCATACGAAGAGCAAAATAGGATGCACCTGAAAATCCCACCCCTTCACAAGTCTTTAGAAAACATGAAATGAAATGGCCTTACTCCTATGTTCCCATTAGAATTGCGTAGGATTCCCATGGGAATTCCATTTGAATCCATTGCCGTTCGATTTTTTGTTAGGTTATCCCAAATTTGTCATAAAAATTACCTAATGATAAAGCTATACTAACAATAAACAAGGAAAAGGGCATGCTAAAAATATTTTGTCTCAAAGTTCAGTGTTTCCAGGAACATGACGTGACTAACTTGAAAATTATTTGGACGATAACGAGGAATATTGCTCGAATGAAACGTCTCCATAGTCTAGCTACGATATATGTGGTTTGACTAAAATTGACATCTGTCTAGCTCCGGTTCTACGAAGTCATTTTCAAGGTTAAAGTTTACTTAGACGTGTGAACATGCTAAAATGTTTTCATTTCTTTGCTAAGATTGCAAATTTGGCATTTTCAAAGGATTGCCGGTAAAATGACACCTTGTTGAAATGTAACAAAAACTTAACATGTAATTTTCCTATTTCCAATGGGTGGTATAAGCTCGCCCTGCATATTTTGGACATAACTTCTGAAGAAACTTTTAGAACACAAAAATTTTCGCAGTTTTCTTTCACTGGCTAAAAGAAACCCATGTACAAATTTTGGTAAATCTCTGAGATTGCACTCCGCAAATTTCCGTGTCTTATTTGGTGATTTATCCCGGAATGACACATATCTGAAACTTCATCAGAAAACAACATTTTTTTTAGGTTTCGCAAGGATGACACAAATGCCTTAACCTGTCGAGGTAAATCCACTCCGACGAATATGTCTTCGTCTGAAGAGTATAATTCCTCGCGAAACCGGAAAATGTCGATTAAAGGAATCTGGGACGCCTTCACGGAAGCTGTATGCATGCCCTTTTTCGGTTTCCTTTACCAGTTCCATCAATATGGAGTTTTAAAATATTTGCGACAATCTTTTTGGCAGAACATGAATGCAGCACGATCGTCATTTTTGCCGGAACCTAAGAAGAGCGAACTCTTGAAGAAACTAAAATCTGCATACAAGATTTCTCTCAATTCCAGTCCTTCTGGAAAGGAATCAAACGTCTAATAAAGGAACGCACCTATGCAGGACATTGGTTTTTATCTTTTCAACCTTAATTTTGAACACTAAGCTTTCTACTATTACTGATGAGAAGGAATGCAGTGCGATGAATCGAATTTTGGGGACTACTTTCAAGAATTTAGTAATACATCCGAGAGAGATTCGGATTCAATGTGGTGCTTTAGTTTGTAAATTTTCCCTATTTACCTCGCTCCAGTTTTGGCACGTACTGCTCAAGTTATTAGCCAGAATGACGGACAGAGTCTGCAATTTAGGTTACACGAATCGTCCAAAGAAATCGTCCGGTATGTACATATCTCTTTTCAATGCCGAATCCCACATCGCTCTGCCAACCTAGGAACACCATGACCCACTTCCTGCAGTGGGAGATGTACGCGTCATTCTACTGATGACTGTATTGCGAGACCTCTAGCGAGACCTTCGAGCAGAGAAGGTTTTCTGATCCCAAGATGAGACGGCGCTAAATCGCTAACACGGGGAGATACCTCATATATGCAACTGACATGCGTATCAGTCACTTTTGGAACGGTACTTGATATTTTCTTCAAAAACAGCATCGGGGAAAGTGCACAAATCAATGGGATCCTGGGCAAGGGAATTGGAGAAAACAACCTTAACCTGTTGAAACGACTCCATGAGACCTTTTGGAATACTAACAAAGAAATACATAAATCCTCTTCAATGGTCTGTGAGGGAGGATTAACGGAATGATTGATATTCATCTCTTCAGCACTTTGCCTTCTCCTCAGGACAATTCCATTGCAACTCCTCAAATGTTGTTTACTCCCTCAAGTGCAAAAGATGCAACATGGAGTACATTGGTGAAACAGGAACATCATTCAGACTGAGGTTTAAGAACCACAAAGCAAGCATCAGAAAACGCGATCCCAATCTGCCCATTTCCCAACACTTCAGTCAGCCGCATCATTCTCTATCGGATCTCCAAGCTGATATACTTTGTGGCGGGAATTTCAGGAAAGCGAAGGAAAGAAAACTAATGGAAATGAAATATATTATCAGGAAGAAGACACAAGCAATAGGACTGAATAAGAACCTGGGATTCTTGTCCAACTATCGCTTTTTCGACCCTATATCATAGTTAGACAATTGTGATGAGCCTATTTTTCCCCCCGAGGAAGACAATACAGTCGGAACGTTGGGGAATTTTTGGTTTCTCTTCAATTTGGTTGGCTGCGAGGTGCATTTTTTCGTCCCTGCTATCATCCAATGGCCAACGCGGGTTTCCTTCTTTCATAGATACTTCTCAATTTAATGATATTCTCATGGAATCTCTTTATCTCTGAAGGATGACTTGTAGACCAAGTTGTGCAGTAACGTGACACAGAGGACATTATCATTTTCTATGACAAGAAAGGCTAACGAGTTACTACTCCCAAACATAACGAAAGACGGTAAGTTGTCCATTGATTGAACAAGAGACAAATTTGGGAGAATTTAAGAGTCATGACGCATTCATTAGAACCCCCAAAATAGTGAAAATTTCACTTCATACAGCACTTTCCCTCCAGTGACATATCCTCATGCATAAGCGGCATACTTTACTATTGTTTAGCATCTGAACTGAAGAGAGATTCATGCACTGGACATGAATTAAATCAAACATGATTTCTTGCTTTAGATCAACCTCCATGATAGAACGTATTGATTCTTCCTCCATAGTCGATCTGGGACGATTCTTCATTTTTCGTCCTAGTAGTGGCGAATAAAGAACTTTTTCTTCGAAAGGCGCTTTCATAATCACCCCCCTCCCTATCCTAGTATCTGCCAATGATTAGGAAAGAAAAGAAAAGAGGGAATGTCTCATGAAATCTACTAAACCGAGGCTTTCGCAATGGCGATTGTTGAAATGAGCTTGGATATCATGATGGTGCTTAGGAACGAAAACTCCTTGTGTACAATAAGCTGTATGTGTATAAATCGAATGGGTAATTCAGTTCAGTTCGAATGGGTAATTCGATGAACAGAGGATGGATGTCAAGAAGACATTATGCTCCCAATAGACGATACAAATTTCCGCCTATTAGGCGGCCAGCGTAGCGGCCGTAGGGTGCTAGTATAGTAAAATCTAACTAGCGGCCTGCGACCGCTACGCTGGCAGTCTAGTATGTGGAAATATGAATCGTCTATTGTGAGCATAACGTCTTCTTCACAATCCTCTGTTCATTGCATTACCCATTCGGAACTGAACCGCTTCATTACATTGATACACATACTAGCGAGTTTGTTTTGCGAAATTAGAAACACGTAAAGTACGTCCCCATTGAAATACGTGACATATGGGGCCAAAAGTCGTGATTTTTATCAAACTCTTTACTACTATGATTCTGTGTGCGCCTAACTTTACATATTTTCTTGTGTCCCTTTTAGTAAGGGTGGAGAATACCTTTTGAAATACTTCCCTCCAATAATCTACGCCAAGGTCGTCAATAGTATAATTTTTACTGTACTCATCCATCAAACAGGTACTTCCGAGGGAAGCATAAATTCCCGTCTCTGTTTCATTGGATCAAAAAAAAAAAACTAAGGAAAATGGGATTGAAAAAAGTGCCCTGATGGGTTTCAAGGAAAATTCTTTTTTGTTTTGAAATGTAGACTTAGGGAACTTCATGCCACGCAGTTTCAGCCTTATAAGTTTCCCTCTTTTCCTGGCGGGAAAAAAAATTTGGAAAAGCGATCCACCCAAAAGCTGTACTCTGAGGAGACGCACAAAAAAGTTGAATTTTTCCTGAAATCAACATCACCTTCGTAATGAGTGCGCCAGCTACTTTACTAGTTCTGCCCGATTCGGTAGAATATGAAAAAGTATTTGAAAACGTAACGTCTGATTGCCACAATCGCCATTGTGAACGCCTCGGTTTAGCACGTTTTCATGAGACTCAAGACGACATTGCTGATTTCGTCTTCCTAAACATTCAACTCTCTTGCATCACCGATTAGCTCATCGGCTATTAGCGTTAGCGTCTGGTACAGACACCACTGATTCTGAAACAGTACGGACCGTTTCCAAAAACTTGCTCGAAGACACAGAGGGAAATTAGTGCATGTGCGGCGCAATGCTAAAGACATATTCCTGAAAATGCCAACCTTGCATCTAGATGATTATCAGGCTGCACGGCTCTCCTATTCCGGAGCTCAGCATTGGCTGCCTCTTGCTGTTCAGCGGTCTGAGCGGCCCTAAGCTCCCTACATACATGTGCTTACTGTTTATAACCGATTCTAGCCATTACGGCTAGCACCGATTTAGGTACTTCGTACCGCACCTGCAGTGGCAAACGTTTTTTCCGCGCCAGCATCAACCGTTTTTTACCAGCAAAAACTGCCTCATCGCTGTCCTATGGCACCTACTTCAACATTTCTTCTTCGCGTTCAGCCTCACCTCGCAAAAATCGCCACCATTTTGATGGGAGGTGCACATCGTTTGCGCGACACCTGAAGAGATTATTTTTAGACTATTATTTGAAATTCATCAATTATGAGAACTCAAATGAATTGACCATGACATGAAACACAAATAGAAAACTATTGCATGGAAGCTATGGCGCGAACCGCCACGCCTGACCTAACGGGAAAAAATAACTACAGAAAAAAACACTTGAGCAAAGAATGTATTCAAATGAAGAACTTGCAGTCGATCAGTTAAAACGTGAGAAGCTTCCAGTTATCACCACCCTTTGATTGACACAGCTAGGTATGGAGCCTATGGCTCAGACTGATATAGCTGAATGGACCTGGCACTAAAAGCGTTGGATGGTGACATTGTCTTGTAGGCCTCACGCGCTGGGGTGACAATCACCACCACCACAACTCTCGGGCTCTTCGAATTAAAGTATTAGACGAGCGGCCTGCGGCCGCTACGCTGGCGGTCTAATAGGGGGAAATTTGAATCGTCTATTGTGAGCATAATGTCTCCTTCACAATCCTCTGTTCATCGCATTACCCATTCGGAACTGAACCGCTTCAGTACATTTATACACATATAGCTTACAGTTCAAAGGGAGATTCTACTCCTAAACACCAGCATCATGATATTCCAGCTGATTGTCACAATCGCCATTGTGAACGCCTCGGTTTAGCACGTTTTCATGAGACTCAAGACTACTTTGCTGATTTCGTCTTCCTAGCACATTCAATACTCTTGCATCACCGATTAACTCTTGGGCTATTAGCGTTAGCTATGGCACAGAGACCAATAATTCTGAAACAGTACGGATCATTTCGAAGAACTTGTTCGACGGCACAGAAGGAAGTTAGTGTATGTGCGGCACAATGTTAGGGACTAATTCCTGAAAATGCCTCGCCGCCAAATTAGCACCAGTGAGCAAGAGTTTCAGAGTCTCAGGGTAAAGTGTGAGTCGCAAGAGCATTTTTCCGTTGTGCCAGCAATACGAAACAAATGTCCCCTCCCTACATCAAAATGTACAGCCTGACAGTGCTCGCTGTGGCAAACGACTGTAGTTATTGTGATAACATGGAGTGGCCTGACAAAATGTCCCGAGTTCTGTGGTGTAATGGGAGCACGCCTGACCGGCAAGCAGGAGGTCCGGGTTCAATTCTTGGCCGCCCCACGGCTTTCCGCACTTAAGTGCCGTTGCGTTCCTTGCATCAAGTTGCTCAGCAGGGTGCACGCCTCTCCTATTCCGGAACTCAGCATTCGGTGCCTCTTGCTGTTCAGCGGTCCTACGCTCACTACGTACATCTGATTGCTGTTCGTCACTGATTCTATCCATTACGGTTGGCACAAATTTAGGCACTTTGCACCGCAACTGCTGTGGCAAACGTTGTTTCCGTGCTAGCACCAATCGTTTATTATCTGCAGCAACTGCCTCATCGCCGTCCTGTGGAACCTCTCTCAACTTTTTTTCTTCACATTCAACCTCACCTCGCAAAAATCGCCAACATTTTGATGGGAGGTGCACCTCGTTTGCGCGACATATGAAGAGATTATTTTTAGACTATTATTTGAAATTCATTAATTATGAGAACTCAAATGAATTGACCATGACATGAAACACAAATAGAAAACTATTGCATGGAAGCGATGGCGCCAACCGCCACGTTAGACCTAACGGGAAAAAAGTAAATACAGAAAAGATAATTCAGGAAAGAATGTATTCAAATGAAGAATTTGCAGTCGATGAGAAAAAACGTGACACGCATTCAGTTATTACCACCCTTTGATTGACACGGCTAAGTGTGAAGCCTATGGGTCAGACTGATATAGCTCGATGAACCTGGCGCTAAAAGCGTTGGATGGCCAAGTCTATGGCATAGAATAGCATAGCCTCATGGACCTGGCGCTTTACCACCACCACAACTCTCGGCTCTTCGAATTAAAGTATAAGACTAGCGACCTGCGGCCGCTACGCTGGCCGTCTAATCGGTGGAAATTTGAATCGTCTATTACGTGCTCAACGTCTCCTTGACAATTCTCTGTTCAACGCATTACCCACTCGGAAATGAACTGCTTCATAACATTTATATACATATAGCTTACAGTACTCAGGGATATTCTGCTCCTAAACACCATCATGACATTCGAGTTGATTGTCACAATCGCCATTGTGAACACCTCGGTTAAGCACGTTTTCATGAGATTTAAGACGACATTGCTGATTTCGTCTTCCCAACACATTCAAAACTCTTGCATCACCGATTAGCTCATCGGCTCTTAGCGTTAGTGTTTGGTACAGACACCAATGATTCTGAAATAGTACGGACCGTTTCCGAAAATTGTTGAACGGCACAGAGGGAAGTTGGTGCATGTGCGGCACAATGCAAAAGACTAATTCATAAAAATGCCAACCTTGCATCAAGTTGCTTAGCAGGCTGAATGGCCTTCCAAGGAATCGTGAGTCACTCTTTTTCCAGAGAGAGATGCTCCGCGAGACGCCCTGGCCAATATGCCGTTTTCACCAAAGTCAATCGGTGAGACTAGAGCTCTTCTCCTCTTTTTTTTCCAGTACCGCTTCATCCTATTGCTGTTATTGATCATTGCGGAATTCTCTCTCGTAAGGTTCATTTCATGGATTGAGTCGAAGATTGAGAACACACCATGAAGGCCCTGGCATCCATCGCCATTAATTTCTACCCTGTCGTACGAAGAAATGGTATGAGACCTAACACATATGTTCAAAGGGAGGTACACGAAGCAAATGTTTAGGAGCAAGTGATGCCATGTTTTAAGAAAAATAAAAAAAAGCAATCTCATGTCACGTGATGCATGTTTAGTGGATCCTTTATTCAGTCAAAGTTTAACAATTTAATGCAGAAATATGGAGTTGGAGTGAATTTTCGGAAAACATTTTTATTGTACTTCTGTTATATACGAGAACTGATTTCTTCCAATCAACGAATCTGCTGTGTGGCCCCTGTTCTGGTCCCATTCGGGATTCATGTCATTAGTCGATTTGATAGTTGGGTTTTCGAGTGCATAGTGGTAGAGGGCACGAACTGCATGAAGAAGACGGAGGAATTCGTTTTGCTGCATAAAATCAGTATCTTTCAATAATGTAAAGGTAGGGCGAAAGTCAAAACAATTCGCCAATAGACATAACGAGATTCAACGGAAATTCCTCGCATTCAAAATGGCATTATTAGGAATGAAAATTCCACAATTCTTCTGTGTGCGTTCCCTGTGTCACCTTTGTTTACTGCAGGTTCCCGTCTCTAACAGATTAAACATTAATTTTTTTCCCATTTACAGTACTAATGCGACTGCAATACAGGAAAAAAATCGCAACCTTTGATGAACTTTCGCCCTCGTCGGCTCCATTGTGTCGTTCTTTCGAATAAATAAAGACTAGCGGCCTGCGGCCGCTACGCTGGCCGTCTAATAGGTGGAAATTTGAATCGTCTATTGTGAGCATAACGTCTCCTTGACAATCCTCTGTTCACCTCATTACCCGTTCGGAACTGAACCGCTTCATGTATACACTTATAGCTTACAGTACACAGGGAGATTCTGTTCCTAAACACCATCATCATGATAGTCCAGCTGATTGCCACAATCGTTCATTGTGAACGGTTTAGCACGTTTTCATGAGACTCAAGAAGACTTTGCTGATTTCGTCTCCCTAGCACATTCAATACTCTTACATTACCGATTAGCTCATGTGCTATTAGCGTTAACATATAGTACAGACCAGTGATTCTGAAACAGTACGGACCATTTCCAAGAACTTGTTCGAAGGCACAAAGGGAATTTAGAACGTGTGCGGCACAATGCCAGCGACTAATTCCAGAAAATGCCTCGCCACCACATTACCCCGAGGATCTGAAAGTGTTGCTCACTGGTGCTAAAGTGTGAGTTGCATCAGGAGCATATTTCCGTTGTGAAACAATTGCCTCTTCCCTACAGAAAAATGTAAAGCCTAATAGTGCTCGCTGCGGCAAACTACTGTAGTGATTTGAGATGACATGGAAAGGCCTGACAAAATGTCCAGAGTTCCGTGGTGTAGTGGGAGCACGCCTGACTGGCAAGCAGGAGGTCCGGGTTCAATTCTTGGCCGCCCCACGGCTTTCCACACCTAAGTGCCGTTGCGTTCCTTGCATCAAGTTGCTCAGCAGGGTGCACGCCTCTCCTATTCCGGAGCTCAGCATTCGTTGCCTCTTGCTGTTCAGCGGTCTGAGCGGCCCTACGCTCCCTACGTACATCTGCTTGCTGTTCGTCACTGATTCTAGCCATTACGGTTGGCACAAATTTAGGCACTTTGCACCGCAACTGCTGCGGCAAACGTTTCCGTGCTAGCACCAATCTTTTATTATCTGCAGCGACTGCCTCATCGCCGTCCTGTGGAACCTCTCTCAACTTTTTTTTTTTCACATTCAACCTCACCTCGCAAAAATCGCCAACATTTTGATGGGAGGTGCACCTCGTTTGCGCGACCTATGAAGAGAGACTTTTTGGACTATTTTGACTTCATCAATCATGAGAACTCAAATAAATCTGCCATGAAATGAAACGCAAATAGAAAACTATTGCATGGAAGCGATGGCGCGAACCGCCACGTTAGACCTAACGGGAAAAAAATAAATACAGAAAAGATAATTCAGGAAAGAATGTGTTCAAATGAAGAACTTGCAGTCGATCAATGAAAGCGTGACACGCATTCGGTTAGCTGTGTCAAGCAAAGGGTGCTACTAAGTATGAAGCCTACGGAAATAATAGGATGAGCCAGAGCCTATGGCTCACACTGAGCGCCAGGTCCATCGGGCTATAAGTACGTTGGATGGCCAAGCCTTTGGCCTAGTATAGCACAGCTCCATGGACCTGGCGCTTTCAGGGGTGGATGGTCTAGCGCATGACCAAAGATGGCATAGCCTAATGGACCTGGCGCTTTGAGTGGTGGATGGCCCAGCGTATGGCCTAAAATAATCTAGTCTCGTAGGTCTCGCGCTCGGGTGACAACCACCGCATTTCTCGGACTCATCCAATTGAAGTACATGACGACTAGGCAAGGCACAGCTTTGTAGGCCTGGCCTATGACTCAGAATGGCATTGCATCGTTGGCCCGCGCGTTGGGGGTGATAACCACGGCCACCACCACCACCACCACCATCTTGCACAGCTGGGAATGAGGGGCTACTACAGTATACCAGGGCGGTATGACGTAAAGCTGACTTCTCGGCGCTAAAATGTAGTTAGTGAGTCGAGCGATACAAAATGAATGACTCCATTGACGAACAGAGCCAACATCCGACAGGGCTGAAATTAGATCACTTTGAAGGAGATCCAAAAGTCCATCGCTAAATATGTAGCGAAATTACATGCCGTACGCAACGCCAAGCGAAGGACCTATTCCGTATCTTCTCGCTAAGGCGAGGCGTGATATGAATATTTTCAGGTGCTTTCGTTAAACGGCTGCTGCGGGTATTCCCTGGTGGCCAAAAAAAAGCCTAGACTTGATGGAGCCGAGAGGGAAGGTTCATGTTTACTGGATGTCATTTGTCGGCTTCTGCCTCATCTAGCAGTTGAGAAATGAATGCGCAAATTTCAGGAGTCAGGAGTCAGGAGAGTTAGTGATATCAAGAGGCGATTTCGCCCATTTCGATATCACATGTCGAGGTCGAGCGTTCCTTAATTTTAGGGTAGGCCTAACCCTCTTAAAGCTAAATATTATTGTATTTTTTTTTTTACTATCCTAGTTGCTTACTGTCTAGTACCTACGTCAAAATTGCCCCCCACCTTTTTGCCTGTCCATGAAAGCATCTAGTTTCTTCTTAAAGATAGTCACAGCGCGGGGCAGCCACTACTTCGTCATCTAACGCATTCCACGCGTTCACCACTCTGCAAGTAAAGAATTCCTGTCTCGACCTGAGCCGCACCTGCGGTTTGCGCAACTTAAGTCGGTTACCTCTCGTTCTCTTGCTGTCATCAAACTGGAAAAACCTACCACACTCGACATTATCTATTCCTTTAATTATCT
>CAJPEV010000406.1:56680-83240 GCA_905338385.1 Darwinula stevensoni
CCGATCTCGCACCATAAGTGTTCGATTGCTCCACAGTTAGCCGAAGTGAGATCTTCTCTGACGCGAACGCCCAGTTCGGTTTTAGCGTACAACACGACTCCTCCCCCCTTTCTGCCGAGCCTATCCTTCCGCAAGATGTCGTATCCTTCGATCTCGAATTCCTTATCCGAAATGTGAGAACCTCCCCAAGTCTCGGTTATTCCGATGACATCGAAACCGTTGTCCAGTGCCCGCCCCCTGAGCTCGTCAGAGCTGTTCTTAGCGCCATCAGTAGCTTGCAGATTGGGATACAACTTAAAGAAGCTAAAACACGGAAAAGGACAGGGAAGGAGCCAATCCTAGGAAATTACCCTGCAGCCTAAGTCAGCATGAAGCTGCAGGTCCGACAAAACGAACCCTTTGAAGTAGTTTCATCCTTTCGGTGCAACAGCTTTTGATTTAACTCTGGAGCTGCCAATCGTCGATAAATTGACGATTGTCTAGGTCGCCGTGCTACTTCTCGAAGTTCTATGATTGAATTGGTAAGGCAATACCAAGGCATAAAGCAATCCCAACTTGAGTCCCCTGTAAGTACCACGGTCAACAACCAATTATGTCGACCAGTCTCATGACTGAAATGCATGAAATGACTCAAGCCTTGCAGATGTGGATGTAGAGCAAATTGTTATGTATATGTGCGTGTGTGCATTGGAAAAAAATGCAGGAGACTCTTCGACAATTCTTTTTTTCATTCGGTTGTCCAGGTTTTGCATCGAGTTGAATCAATTGTGATTCGTCAGAAGCCACTATATATTACCCTGTTGATCCACTGGGTGAACCTGAAGGGAAGAAAGGGGAAACGTTTTTTTTATGAGAAGAGAGGACAAGGATGCGAACGATGAATCGAGTAGGATTAATCCGATCCCACCTGTTAACTTTGGTGAAAATTCCATACTGCCCAGGGCGTCTCATGGAGCAAGCACCTTTTTGGAAAAAGTGACTCACGATCCCTTCCATCGTCCAGTGGCTGTCTCGTGATGAATTGGAGAGGAAGACCATGGGACTCCCCGAGTCCCCAGGACACACTGTTCGAAAATCTGTGCAGTAGAAATCATCACGATTATTGCTTTACTCATTTAAAAAAGAAATTGCAGTGAAGCATCAGTGGTATTAAAATGCACGAAGACATCTAATGACAATACGCAACTAAACGTTTGTTCATGCATGTAGTCATCTTTGCAGTTATCGGCCATCTTTAATTTACTACTGACAATTAACAAGCTCTGGCGGTACCAACATGAACCAGATAATGCTCCCCTTGTGTACAGTCGATTCAAATCTACCACTCTTTTTCCTTCATGTTTGTTAGTGCTCCCATCAAATTATTTATTGAAATACCCTCGTAGAGTTGTCAGTTGGACGTTTGAGGCTTCACACCTTTCACAAGTCTTGGCGAAAGGTACTATGTGGTCTGCTGTCTCTTCCCCGTATATAACACTGTCTTTTCTCACCCCCAGCAGTCGATGCATGATCGCCGTAATTCGCCTATACCATAAGAACGTTTTCCGGAGAATTCCGAGCGATGCAGAGAAAATAAAATTGCCGTGTGAAGCAACCTCCCTTCATAGTGGCAACGATGGATTCCTGCAATTCCTGCATCGCGATGGATTCCTCGGAAGTGCCATTTCGAACCGAGAATATTCGACAACTTTAATTCCCCACGCGAAAGAGGAAACTAATCATCAGCTTCGCTCTTGGAATTGGTTCGTAGGACTCTTAAGGCGATTCCCACTTAGCTTGTCATGCCCCCTTCGCTTCGATGCTGGGGCAGGTAGGCGGACGCACGCGTGCAGAAGCACGTCCACGAGCGTTTCCAGTAACGTATAAGAGGTTTCACGATGCACGAGGCTTGCGTGTGGAATTGGGAAGAGCTGAATTGATCATCTCAGAATGCATTCGTGCGAATTTGACGCAATCACGGATTACAAGGTCATACCTTCGAGAGGAGTTTCTGCAGAAAAACCGGCGCAGAACATATTTGAGGTGAGGGTCCGAGTGACGCCGGGGTCCCCCGTGAAACGAAGCGTGTCCCGAACACACTTGAGATTGGATATTACGGGGAGTTGAACCTCCGTCAGGACGGCTGCGAGTTTATCCGAGCCGTCATAACCCCAACCGGCCACCTGCGTCGTTACGAAAGCATGCAACAAGAATGCCGACATTACAATTTTCAGGTAGAGGTATCTAATATATATAGACGAACGTGACTGACTGACGCTAATTCTAACCATGTTCTAGAAAGGATAGAAATCTGAAACTTGGTACACATGCACCTTTTGGGATGCATAGTTCAGAAAAAATCCGACTTTGGAGGTACGTGCCCTGGGGGTACAAAATTGGGGGGGAAACGTTTTTCCCAAATATATTTTGTGACAGATAAGGATGGCATTCAGAAAATCAACAGCAGGTGCAGGGTTCGGTGGTATAGTAGTAGCATCTCTGCCTGGCAATCGGAAAGTTCGTTTTCAATTCCCGGCCATTCCTTGGCTTTCTTTTGGCTTTTTTTTACCTTCCATGTCCCGTTACTCATTCCCCCTCCATAACATTATTTTTGCTTGAGTAAAACGGAGAGACATGGAAAGCTGAAACCTGGCATGGAGGTGCCTACCGAGACGATGAGATCAGGAAAAATGCAACATTTTAGATCCATGCCTGGGGGATATTTTTTGGGGCCGACGTTTTCAAGAATTTTTTTTTTTGTCCTAGCGTATTGAGCTAGTGTGGAAAGATGAAACTTGGTACATAACTACCTATTCGGATGTTGCAGAAAAATGCAGACTTTGGAAGTAAATCCCCTGAGGGCACAAATTTCAAAGGAAGATGTTTTCAGCTAATTTTTTTGCATCAGATAAACTGATGAACATGGAAAGCTGAAACTTTGCATGAATGTGACTACTGAGACAAGGAGTTAAATAAAAATGTTAAGTCTCGATACATCCCCTGGGGGAATTTTTTTCGAGGTGAGATGTTTTGAAAAAAATGTTGTCATGGCGAATTGGACAAAAATGGAAAGGTGAAACTTGGCGTACGTATAAGTGACATGATGTCATTGAGCTGAGGGAGTATTGAGCTTTCATGGTGCATCTCCGGGCATAGCGTTTGGGTGGGTCGGCTTTTCCAAACATGTTTTTTCACCAGCGAAAAGGGCAAACGTATAATATTGAAACGTTGTGGGCATTCACTGAGGATGGATTTCGGAAAAAAATAAAATGGTACTTTTCGGTTAAAACGGCTCGGGGCACATATATTGCAAAAGGCGTATTTTCCCGAATTTTCTTATCAAGAAAAACAGAGAGCGCAAGAAAGTTTAAACTGGGCAAAGATGTACCTAGATGATCGTGAGTAGCTGACTGACATAAGTGGCTATTCGCATGCTGAGCTCAGAAAAAAAATTCGACTTTGGTGATACATGCCATATGGGCACACATTTTCGGGGAATGAATTTTCAAATAGTTTTCTTTGCTTCATTAATACGGAAACACATGGAGAGCTGAAACTTGGCAAGAACGTGACCGTTGACGTACTGGGCTCAAATGTCAAACATCAAATTTCAAAAATATTTTGGGGTTCATATTTCTTGAGGACGTAACGTTTTCAAATAATTTTTCATATCCTTCCAAATCGGGCAGAATAGAAAAGTAGCTGGCGCACCCATAACGGACGTAATGTTGATTTAAGGAAAATTTCAACTTTTCTTGTGCGTCACCTCAGAGCACAGCTTTTGGGTGGGTCGCTTTTCGAAATAAATGTTTTCCGCCCGCAAAAAGGGGAAACGCATTAGGCTGAAATTAAGTGGCATTGAGTTCCCTGAGCCTACTCTTCAAAAGAAAAAAAAAGTTTCGTTAAAACCCATCAGGGCACTTTTTTCTGTCCCATTTTCCTGATGTTTTCTTTTATCCATTTTCTTTTATTTTAACAGAGGCAGATAATTTAAACTTCCTTCAGTAGTACCTATTTGATGGCTGAGTACAGAAAGACCCTAGTTTTGAAATGTCTTCTTAGCATAGATTATAGGAGGGAAGTATTTTAAGATGTATTCTCCACCCTGACGAAAAAGGATACAAGAAATGATTTCGAGTTAGGCACACTAGAAATCATGGAAGTAATGGTTTTGATAAAAATGAAGACTTTCGTCCCCATATGTCACGTATTTCAATGGGGACGTACTTTAAATACGTGTTTACTATTTCGCAAAAAAAAAGAATTAATCACACTCGAAGGTAATGGAGCGCTGAAGGCGCGACCATAGCGAGTTTGTTTGCCCGAAGGGCAAACATACTCGCTAATTTAAGATATTTGGTGTCTCACCCATCCTGGCGCTCCACTGTCGAGGTTCGCCTCAGAGAAATCAAATCGGTTCGGGAGACATACCAACTGAACTCGCGCCGTTAGCACGGCAGGTCTTGATAGTTTCAATATAGCAATGTCCGAGTCGTAGTTATTATATACGTTGAAGTCCTTGTGCAAGATTATGTGAGACACCTGCAAGGAGATTGCGACAGTTTACATCATCGGGAAAGAATGGATGGAAGTTCGGAAATGTTAGAATATCGCTGAACTTGTCTGATCTGCACGTGTTCGTCTTTCTTGATATAAGATCTGTGATGTTTCCCAAGGTACACAAAAATTTCTTCAGAGTGCCGAATTCTGATGGAACCGTCTACGACGACGCAATGGGCAGCTGTTATCACCCATTGTTCCCTAATGAGAGCCCCTCCACATATAACATCTCCCATCTTGATGTCATAAATGGCCGCTTGCCACGGCCATTCTCCGATTTCTGATGGATTTCCTCCTGCTGACAGTTGAATTTGACTTGCCTTTTTTCCGCATACTGCATATAGAACGGTAGAAATAGAGTCATTCGGAAATAGCAGAGATGTGTCGGTTGAACAGGGAATATGGGAGTAAAAGAAACCGACCTGGCTTGCAAAATGGGGTGGGACTGGTCCATTCCCCATCCTCCTCACATCTTCTGAATTCCGGTCCCTGCAGTTCATAATATTTCTCGCATCTGTATCTAACGACGCTCGACGTTGCATAGGCTTCCCCTTGAATGCAACTTGCATTGCCTCTTGCAGCAATCTCTTGAGACGGGCCGCCACAAGACTCGACCGCAAAGGATCCATGCTGAACGGCGCTGAGTCGCCCGCATCCGATCGCTCCGCCTGTCGGCGAGAGAAGTTGGCGGAGTTGCCGTTATGACCGTGACTGCAATGAATTCATCCACTGAGTTCGACTTATAAACCGTCTGTGATTTTGCCTGTTGTTTCGATGAATTGGATCTGCATGGTTTTTCCATCAGAATTTCCTGTGGGTTTCTTCAGGAGTTTAATGACTCCAGGACATTTGACCATTTGAGGTTTTTTGTTGGGTAGTTGTTCCCATTCTATGGCAATAGGCACCTTAGGATTCAGTTTTCTTCACGACAAAGACCGTGAATAAATTGCATCACGCGCCATATCATGTATGAAGTGTACTTATTTTCTGTATGAACTGGAAGATTTGAGGTCTGAATTTCTAACTATTTGATCACAGAGAATACTGATGGCACATTGATATATTGTAGCTCAGAGGAAAGTGCTCATGTTAACGGGGTTTAGTGGTTAAAACCAAATTTTGATGAAAAGAATGACATTCCAACGTTTATAACAGAAACATGACCTCAGACAAGTGTGCATGGCGAATTAATTTACAATTCCATATAAATCCGAGAACCTACAGTAAATGGTACAGTACTCTGAATGGATATGAACGCCATGTACCAGTCTATCGCACCGGAAAACGGACTCTCCCTTGGATAGAACTTCACTTGACCTATTGGCATTGTAAGCTCCATAAACACAGAGCAAAATTGCAAAAAAAATATGTTTCGTATGTTTTACTGCTCATTTAAGGGAGTATGAAATATATTCGCCGCATGATCATATTCCCTCCGGCTACCAGGTTTTTCATTTCCATTGTCCAGAGCTACAGATACTAGGAATTCTAAGGAATTGCTTCCGTCTTGGAAAGCCATCATATACACTTTCTTCCTCGTAAAACGCAAGTCTTTCTCAAGCTGATTTTTCTATTTAAAAATTTAGGACCTTCATGTCTCGTAAGAAATAGGGTGTGGTATAAATAGGAAACAGCAGAAGAAACTGAAACTTATTTTTGCATTGCCCTCCTTTCCTTCCGCCAAGGAGAAGTAACGCTTGGTCACGAGCTTGATCGGTAACGAGTGTTTATCATTCAGGTTCTGAGCTTTCGCGGAATAGAAACATATTGGGGCCATTTTGTAGCTATAGTTAAAATCAGAGCCCTGGATGGAGAAAGTGTTAAAGTCCCCTTTGTTTTGGGCTGGCTGATGAAAACCGCTTTTGGATTCTTAAACGCTTGCTCCCATGCATACAGGGCATTTAATTTAAATGGTACATCTTTTAACGCTGATGACTCTGAGAGGACGCAGCCAATTTTGATGAAATTTGACGACAATATAGACCGACTTTTGCCAAAATATTCGACCGAGTTTCTTTCTCGCAGCATCCTCTATCCGGTTGAAAAACTTCTTTTTACCTAAACCTCTCAAATCGAGATCTTATCAATTTGATGAAATCCTTTAAAGCACATCATTCATTAGAATATGGCTTGATCCAGTAGCCCTGAAAGTTTCACGATTCTATCCCATCTCTTTACTGAGATATCAATTTTTAAATGTAATAGCAAAAAATGCTGGCATCTTCCAATCGACGGATTTAGTGTTACCCAGGCTGAGCCAACATGGAGGTAGCCGTCGTTCATCCAATGGGGAGTTTTTCGAGCGGTTCCCCTTGCCTCCACAAAGCCATTCGGCAGGAAACACTCACAATCGAGAGATTATCATTTGTGAAGTTTGATTTGCTTGCCGTCGATCTCAAAGCAAACCTGGCATCGATTGAGGACTGAGCGACAGGCCTTCTGAACCATTTCCTGAGGGATGGTGTCGAACTCCTCCTCAATAATTTTTTTAATGTAAACGCTCGCAGGCGAAAGGGAAAGTAAGAAAAGCATAATTTGTGCGAGGGAAGACATTTCTTTCCCTCAGAATTTCTCCCGGATGCTGGTCGTGTCGGATTTTTCACGGGAAAGTACGGAAATCCGCTCACGAGGCGTTCGATTCGATCGAGCCTGTGTCCTTTGCAGGGAGCGAGACGGCTTGGGAGAGATTGACCCGGATGCCCCGTGACGGTCTCGAGCCGAGAACCGCAGAAACGCAGAGGCTTTCCGACCGACGATCGCACTCTACGGGAGGGGAAAGATGAAGGGAAAAGAGAGGAAGAGACCTGGATTTAAGGGTTTGCAGTGATCAAAGGGATGACCCGTGGAACCTTTCGGGCAGGAGCAGACGGGCTTGTGGTTCTCCACGCGGCATTCCGCGTTCGTCCCGCACGCCCCCACGCACGGGTCCTCGCATCTGAAGTGGACGCACGCCCGGTGGTGAGCGCACTCCTCGTCTATCGTACATTCCGCGTAGCATCGGATTCGAGGGTCTCCCAGGAAATCTGAACGGAGACGAAAATGAATTCTTCGAACTCGCGGCCGACATCATCTTTCAGAAGCTTTCATTGGCTTTTTTTAAAGATTAAAATGACAGCTGGAAATCCGATGTTTGGAAAATCCTCGTCGAAATGCATGCGATTTTCGTAGGAAAAAAATCTCGCAAAATCGGCGACATCCTCTGCGTACCACTACGGAATTTGAAATCTGAGACGTACCTTTGGGGCAGGAACAGATGGCCCGGTGATGTTCCACGCCGCACTCCGCGTTCCTCCCGCACGCATCCGTGCAAGGGTTCACGCACTTGTACTGCCGACACTCTTGTGTCGGTGCGCAGGCGGAATCCGACTCGCACTCTGCACTGGAAACCATGGCATTTCGCATATTAAATTCATCGCGTTCGCTCTCCCCATAAAAATGTGCAGCGATGTTCACTTCGTTTCCCCTTCATGCACGCCGCTTGGGAATCCCCGGCGTGGACTCTATCGACCAAAGAATTTCGGGTGGATTTCCGGGACTTAGAGAACCCGCCGTCGAATACGACCGGCCGCAACGGCGACCTCCTTCGGAAAACTCACGTTCGGAAACGTCGGAATCGGACGAGAACGCGTACCTCTTCCCCCGAAGATCGCATCGGTTAAAATAGAAGGGGTGGATCTTCCCGTCGCGACGGGAACAGTGGACGCGGGTCACGGGCCTCACCAGACCACGCGTCGCCTCGCGGCGGGAGCGCGAGTCCGTTCCGAACGCGCTTCGATTCCCCTCCCGGAGACGGCGAAACGGCTCACCTGCACCCTTGAAGGGGGTTGCCGAAGAAATGGGGAAGGCAGGAGCAGACGGCCAGATGGAACGCAACCTCGCACTTGGAGTTTCTCCCGCACGGTGACGGATCGCACAGCTCCTCTGGAGATTCACGAACGAAATCGGTCTCGCGAACGCCCGGGAAACGCGGGAAACGGACGCACGCGGGGAAACGTTACCGGGGCCGAGTCGTCGACACCGCTCGAAGGGATCACCGGTGTGACCGGCCGGGCAGGTGCAGGCGGGGACGTGTCTCCGGACGATGCACTGGGCACCCGTCCCGCACGCCCCCAGACACGGATCCGTGCAGTAGAAATCCTTGCACACTCGATCGTCGCCGCAGTCGTTGGTCTCTGCGAAAGTAAAAAAAAACGACGGATGACCTCCCTTTCTCGCGCCTTCGGAAGTGCTCGAGATCGCGGAAGACGCACCGACGCATTCGCCCTCGAAGCAGCTCGCCTCTGGGTTCCCGTAGTAGATGCACGAGCACACGGGGTGGCTACCGCTGGCTCGGCACTTCGCGTGCGCCCCGCAAGGATTCGGAAAGCACGGGTCCGCCTTCTCTCTCTCGCTCCCTAGTCACATTTCAATGAAATGATGTTTCTCCGATTTCCATATAACATTACAAAGCAGCTTCACTTTGACTCCATCAGCCGGAAAGAATAATAAAAATCCATACGAATGTGACGAGCAGAAAGGGAACATTCCAAAGAAATTCGTGTGCATCGCTTTTGCCCACATTCTCATTTTGGTACCTGACGTGTATCATGCCTGGAGTGCATTTAATTTCTGTATAACTCAGAAGGTTTGATGGCAGAATTTCTGACTTTATTGATCACGAAGAATATTGATGGCAGTGACATTAGATGTCTCGGAGGAAAATGGGTAAGACAACGGAATTTAATGGTAAAATCCGGATTAGGATGACAAAGGAAGACACGATTTCAAGGTTTATGAAGGAAACAACCTTAAACCAGCGTGCACGGATGACTAACTTCTCTCTAATTTCCAGTTCCATTGATATCTGAATACCCACTTTACTCTGAATGGATATGACCGCCTTGGGCCAGTCAATCACGCAGGAACACGGACTCGCCCTTGAATATAATTTCGCTTGACCGACGAGAAAATCCGGAGTGGGCTATCCAGCTTCCTTGCTGAACGCAGTAGGGCGCTAATTCTTCTCCAAGCCTGCCCGCTCATCCAAAAACTCTCACGTTTGAGTTCTTGCTTCCTAAGAGATCTTTGTGGCTTATGGAAGAGCAGTTGGGCTTTGTATCTATAGTTGATAATGAGACTGCTAAATGCATGAAATCACATTTTCCATGCTTCGTACGACCATGATCTCAAGAGTAGAAGAGGTATATCACGTAGAGGAATTTATTCAGAGCAATATTCTCGTTATCTGCTTTCATCACTACACTTGCTCCAAAAACTCAAAGTGGCTCAAATGCCTTAGCTCATGAGCAACAGTAACTATTGAAATAAGCTCCTGCCCCTCCTACACAATGGTTATGGAGTGATTTTTAAAAAGTAATTTAATGAGCATAATCATTTAATACTCAACGTTATTGATTGACATGTTATTGAGGAAATGAGGAAGTAGAAGAAAAAAGGGAAAAATCAATATAATGGGTTGACGGGTGGAAAGAACGCTCTCTATATACTAGCCTTTATGATAGGCCATCCAGACTACCAAACCCTTGATCTTGAATGTCTGGAAGATTTTAGAAGGCATGTTTAAAAATGTAATTGAAATGAAGCGTAATTTGTTTGTTTTTTTCTCTCGCTTCCTACTGAAATCTTATCCGCTGTGAACTATATCTAAAATTGATATTTTTTAAAGCGACGAATGAGCTCGCATTCCTTGAATGCTTCTTCTCCCATGAATATGGAATTAATTGTATACCCCTCTAGATCAGTGGTTTCTCACAGTCAGCATAATATGGAGATAGCTAAGGGAATCGCTGTGTACTTCTTTGTCATGAGTCTGTATGGAAGAGGAAACCAGAAATTTAATGAAAAATGCTTATCGCTATGTTTGTCCTCTAATTCCTGATTTACTTTAGAGCTTGAGTTAATTCCCTGAACTCCCGCTTTCGTTGCAACCACAAAATATCGCCAACAGAAGCGTAAGTCGCAATCGCTCGATTGCATCTGGGGGCAGCGAGGCGAAGTGGTAGAATCTGAGTGGCGTCCATGAATCTTGCGAATGGGATCTTAAAATCCCCGGTCATGGAGGCTCCACAGAGTTTTCCCAACTTTCTCAATCCACAGCCCTGGGGACCTTCGTTAGAAGAGACCTTCGTTAGAAATCATGTTAAGTTTATTCGATGTGATGACCGTCTTCGAGGCCTCGAAAATTCCAAAAAATCCGGAAAATTCCATCTCTCCCATAGTTTGGCATGGAACAAAAAGTTGGCAAATCATATAGCGACCGCTTAGAAGAATGGAACAGGAGACATCACCTTGAGTTGTGGGTGTTGGAAACTTCAATTGAGGATCACAGTCTTTCATGCCATCTAAATCCAAATTCGTGAATTCGGTTTCATTCAGGCACTTCCCAGAAATGCTTTCAAGAAATTCCCAATTGAGAACCAGCCATGACATGTCACAATCGCATCGGATAGGATTGCCTGGAGTAGGGGCAGGGAGGAAAGTCCAATTACGCAAAATGACGAAGTGACGAAGAAACACAACGTAATCTGGAATAGTGAGAAACCGTGAAACTCACCGTCAAGGTATAGGACTCCATCTCCTGTAGAGAGGATTTCCAACATTGGGCGGAAGCTCTCAGACAATACAGTGATTTTGTTGTTGGTCATTTGAACCACGGTATTAGGTCCTAGACCTGGAATGCAAATAAAAAACTCCATTCGATGAACGAACTAGAAACCCAAAACGCCTATCTCGAGCATACCAGAGACTTGATGGCTCGCAGTCGTCGCCTGGACTTGAACAAGGTGATGAATGTCTTCCTTTGCATAAACGGTACTTCCATGTACTTCATTTGATGTATTAGTTAGTCCTTAAATCCTCACAGCGATATTCTGAACTGACAAGTACAGGGTCGCCTAAAAGTAACTTCACACCTTGAAGTCCGCAAGTTTATTGATGTAAAAATAACGCTTTGTAAAAATTTATTTTGCTGCTTACTTAAGAGTAACACTCTAAGGGTTCAGCGATGTCCTCAAATCGGTCCTAGTTTGTAAAGAATTTTCATTGAAAGCCATGAGTTAAAAATAATAAAAAAATGTTTGCCTAGAAGTTTGAAGTTTTTTGGGCCACCCTGCAGATAAAAGAATAGAAATGATTCAATTTTCTTTGGATAAAGTGCCAACGTATTTCATCTGATCCCAAATGTCTATGCATAAAAAATGTATTGCCAGCTCTTAAGATAAAGGCTTCATGTGAATGAGGAAACAGGTCTAATTGTCCAAAATAACCCGTAATATAAAATAGCATGGCATGCATCGAAAAGTTTTGACATTTGGAAAGGTTTTTCGCAAACGAAGGAAAACTTCAGCATTGGAACAGTGATGGCAAATTTTGTGATATTTCACAATTTTGAAATTACATTTTTAAAGTTTTCCGCTATATACTGTAGAGGCAGATTCGATATGCCATTTCACATGCACTGTAAGAAAATTTTCGGAGATTTACGATTGCTCTTTTCGTAAAAATTTCCGACGAAGTAATCCTGGGAATTTATTTTAATTAGTTTAATGGCTTCCTGAAAATGCCAATACTGAAAGGCCCAAGTGATCACAAAGCATATTTCGGCGAATATTCGAAACAGGATTTTTTATGAAAACTAGGAAAGGGGTCGTTCGCTTGAACGCCGGAATTCGGATATACTCGTATGTCCCTTGGACATAACATTTTGTCAAGGAGAAGGGAAAAATTCCGCCAAAAATTAACAGAAAAGAATCGAATAGGGTGTCCGTTGTACCCTAAATATTACTTTTATGTTGAAAAATATTGCTTTCCATTATATTGAGGTTCATCCCATTTCTTACTGGTATTTCAGGCAAACTTCCTTGTTGTTCCCTCAATTAATGCAAGCTCTCTCATATGCAAACAACCGTTTGCAAATTAATGCCATCTTGCTGGGTTATAGCAATTTAAAGTCGTTTAGAGACGTTCTCATTCGCTCCCCATGTTCCATGGAGTCCGACCCTCTCCTATGTGTGAGGTGCTCTTGGATCAAAAGTTTACAAAATCTTCCTGAACATGCTATGCCAGTTCTTATCGATCTTGGAAAGACGAAAAAAATAATAGAATTCAGCGACACTCATGCAGTTGAAGGAAAATTCGCTGAAAGGTATGCTTTCAGTCCGTGAGAGGTTGGGATACTTGGCTCATCAAAAGAGAATTAACGCAGAATTGTCACTTGCGACATGATGTCGCTTTACTCGACGGTCAAAAACTTTATCGTCTCCCTAGTGAGTTCCAGTACCACACATTGGCTTATGGAATAAATTTCGGGGAAAATTAAGTTTCCTGCTTCCTCGACGAACAACGAGATATCTGATGAAACTCCACCAGCAAGGTAGGTTTTCCATTGGGAGCGTCCCAAAGTAAACCACATGAATCAAATTTTCCTAGCTAGTATTTATGACGATGAGGATGCGGTTATTCTCCATGACCGGATCTAACGAGGAATCGTACCTGTGATGGCTCCTTCATCCAGTTCGGAGATATTATTGCCCCAGAGCGTTACTAGTTTCAAGGCCCTGCTTTGGAATTCCAGGACACCTCTTGAAAGGGTTGGACCCAGATTGGACTCTGAACAATAGAAGTTCTCCAGGTTCTTCATGCTCTTGATTGCTGCAGAAGGGAGCTCCAACAGGGGATTGTTTGCTAAATGAACGCAGAAATATATTACTGAGATGAGGAAAAGCTGCACGACCCACTACATTGATGCGTCATCGAAATGAAATAAAATGCCTAAACGATATAATCGAAGCATCGCATATCACACTTGAATTGAAAAGGAAGACTTATTTCATCATACATTGTTGACTGATGTTGAATAGTTGCTGAATAAAATTGTTCTCTCAAATATTGTCTGAAACTGCAATAACTTTCCGGCCAACCCAATAGATGAGGCAGAAATCTGAAACTTGGTAAACACGTACCAATTGGGATGCAAAGTTCAGAAAAAATCCGACTATGGAGGTAAATGCCCTGGGGGCGCACATTTTTGAAGGTGTTTTCAGATATCTAATACTTTAATTTAACATTTTGGGTAAGCCCAGTTCAGTAGTGGGCCTCCTCTCAGGGAAACCCTCATTTTGTCACCTAATTTAACAAAATGATGTCTCTTCCCGGTCTTCGACCATCAAAAACCAAATTTCTCATTAATATCTGGTAAAAATAGACAAATGGTGGCCATTTAACGATGATGGGAGGATGAAGGGCTGTGCGTGGTTGGATCCATCCGACACGAATGTTGGTAGGAAACTGACAGCTCTGGTTGCTGACACGGCGCCGCGCTCAAAGCCTCCGTCTTACGCGCATGCGCATTGTGAACTACATCCTGAAAGGCTCATAGGTACTCATGGCTTCCCCTCCGTTAGCAAATTAAAAATCCAATATTTGCTATAAACACGCCAATTTTGGTGCACATTCACCACGAAACGAATTCAGTCTGTATATTGTTGATATCTACTCGCTTAGCAATTTTCCCATGGATCAGATCAATATTTTTTTTGTTATCGTCGGACAACCAATGTGCGACACACGGACACACTGAAACACGGACGGACAGTAAATATATAAATAGTCTATAAGTGGTATTTTTCCTTTTAGGAACGGAGGCCCACTAAAAAGGCTCATCGTGTTTAAAGGCGTTCACACTTTAAAACACGCCTGCAGCGCTGAGTCACGGGATCTACCGTGTGTCTCATGTTTTGTGTCTCTAATGTGATCGCTTCCAATTAAAAGGAGTTAGAGGATAATGACTGAGGAACGTTTGACTATCAATAATCACTAATTGCTCGACTTTGCTCCGAATTCAGCCAGAATGTAACGGAAACCACTTGACAATTGAAAAGGAAATTCGACGGACTAACCATAAAATTGTTCATATTTGGTTTGACCCGAGCTACTTCATATCTTTATGAAAATGTTTTCAAATTTCTGCCCATTAGATGGCCAGCATAACAGCTCCTAGTATGTATTTGTTCCAGTCAAACGGAGAGACTTGGAAAACTGAAAATTGGAATGGACGTGCCTACTGAGACACTGAGGTGAGGAAATGTCAAGTTTCAGATGCCATGGGGGCATGTTTTCAGGGATGACGTTCTAAGAGGGTATTTTTTTCTCCTAGCGACCTGGGCAGAAATAGGAAGATGAAATTTGCCACATGCATAACTGACATGATGTTGAGTTCAAGAAAATTTCACCTCTTTTGGTGTTTCCCCTCAGGGCATAGGCTTCTTGGTGGGTAGGCTTATATATAGACCATCGTGACTGAGCGACTGACGGACTGACTGATGCTAATTCTATGTTCTACATATTATGGATGAAACATGGTAGGAACCCAAACAGCATGTTAATGTTAATTTTACGTAAAATGAATGTAAATTTCTTGTCCATTTTATATCATTTTTACGCAAACCATTGTCAAGATAATGTCACCTCAGTGATACGTAAACGGTGATATAAAGTTAACGTGAACTTTATGTAAAATTGACATTCCCGTTTGCATTCCAAACAGCATGTGTATATTCATTTTATGTAAGATTAATGTTAATTTTCCCTTGTCATTCATGGGTATTTAACGAGCCAATCAGTACCATTGATGGGAATTGATACATTCCTTCCTTTACATCTCCCATTCCTTTACATAGTTCAGAACTCTAGGGTGGTTGAACGAGTATAAAAATACTCAGCCTTACCAGCACTCAAAAGCACCAAACTGACCTACTGTTTCCTCCTCTCATACCGGAACCTCGGGAGGAAGAGTAGATGTTCAAAGGAGCTCTCTACCATTTAGAATAGAGATGTAGTATTTGTGGGGCTGGGATTCTACTCTTCCCTAATCCCGTGCACTGCTAAAATAATAAAAATAATAAAAATAATAATAAGTAATAAAAAGCTTAACTTCAGCATTTAATGGTTCCTTAAGTCTTATTTAATATTTTATCTAATAATTTCATGTTTTCCATATATATATCCATGGATTACATAATAAAAAGTAGGATGGTAAGAAAACCTGGTACTATATCAGGAAAGCCAGTACTTAATAGTATTTGTAGGATGCAGGGAACAAGGGTTCCATCTAGTGAGGAATCTTGGTACTGCATAACTTGATGTCATGTACTTCACGTCAGATGGAGTGACGTCTAGTTTATGTAGAATAAACGTACACTTTGGTGATGCGAATATAGGAACGTAAATTTTACGTAAAGGTGATGTCATTTTCATGGCAATCGCAAGAAATTTACATTGTTTAAAAAAAATTGATATCTTTTTTACTTAAAGATGCTGCTTGTGAAGGTTTCTATTAGGATGCAGAGTCCAGAAAAACTCCGAATTTGGAGGTATATGCCTTGGGGGCACGGAATTCAGGGGGGGGAAATGCTTTCAAATAATTTTTTTTTTGCTTCAGTCAAACGGAGAGACACGGAAACCTGAAACTTGGCATGGATATGACAACTGACACGCTGAGTTAAGGATAATGTCAAGTTTTGAATGCATCGCCTGGGGTCATATTTTTCATGGGTAACTTTTTCGATTAATTTATTTTTTGCCCTGGCGTATCTAGCAGAAATGCAAGGGTGAAAATTGACACTCATAACCGAAATGATGTTGATTTTTGAAAAAAAGTCAAAATGTTTTGTGCATCTCCTTATGGCACATATTTCCTTAAAGGCGCATTCTCCAGATCTTTTTCAATTCAACAAAACAGATAGCAACAGAAATAGAAACTTGGCTCAGGAGCACCTGTTCAATTGCTGAGTGCACAGAAAACCCTGCTTCTGAAGCATACACCTCAAGGCCAATTGTGGGATGGAAGAATTTCAAGATTTATCTGCCCCTCTGACGAAAGGGGGCAAAAGAAGAAATCTGAAGTTAGGCACATAAGAAATAATCGGAGTAATGACTTCGATAAAATTCCTGGTGACGTCCTATCATGGCTCATATTTCGATATAAATTACGTCTGTCTCCTCGCAAGTTACGTAGTTGATAGTTCATGGCACAGTATATCTGAAAAGCAGGGGAATATCTTCAAAAGTTCATATTAAAAATTAGTGAAATTTCAATGCAATATTAAATATTATAATATGAAAAATATTAAATATTATACTAATTAAATAGTATAACGTTTTTAAAATGCGCTTATGTGTTTCCAAAGCCGTGTCAAACCCATCATATCAAATGCAATGCGTTTTCCTTCTCGAACATGATCGAGGTTGGGCTAACCGCCTGATCATGAATCTCGCTCGAGATTGTCGATGAAAAGAATTTCTCAACGATCAGGATTTCAGAAAAACAATCAAACTTATATGACTCGAAAGAGATTTGAAAGCTCTATCATTCTATGGGATATGCAAAACTGTACTAGTAATCGAAGAAAAGTTTTTGAAGGTCAAAGTTGAACAAATATGGCAAAATGTGCAACTTTATATACACTTAGCAGAATTTTGAAGCAACTTAAAAACGAATGTATCTTTGGATCAATCTCATAGAGCATGATAGACATCCGAATGCTGGTTGAGTTATATGCATTTTTATTGTGAATTTTTCAGAGTTGAAAATTTGATGTAATGAAACTGTAACCTTTTCCCAATTAGAGCACGGACGAACCCATAAAGAAAGTTAAAGAAATCCTGCCTACTCGCTTTGAAATTGAAATTCATATTTTAAGCTGAAGTAGTTCGGGAGAAATTGCATTTGCTTGAGGAGTCACTTCATCCTTTCCTCTAAAAATTTCAAGGAGCACATCTCAAAGCCGTTGGACCTAAAGAGCTTAAAAATTGGATTCATCCTTTTCTCATAACCCCCTGGGCACATGGTTTTTAACAGCTAAATCCCAGTCGGCGCAGCAACCACCTTTGGACAACTTGATGTGATAACTCAACTATAATAGGAGCGTGCGAAAAAATTGTAAGATTAAAGTTGAGGTGGCTCTGGTTCGAAAAGTGTATTCCGAATCTCGCGGTTACTATGGGAAGTAATGTTGAATTGTTTTTTATGTTGCTTTTCTTCAAGAAACAGTCTTCAAAGAAACAGACACTGTCGTGGATTCATCAAAATCATGAAACAGATAATACTCACCTATGCTGAAAGCCCTCAAAATCGGAGTCGCCCATCCATCGTATTCAATTCTCGTGATTTCATTGTTGTCAAGACTGAGTATTTCTAGGCTGACGCTCTTGAATGCCGGGACAGAAGTCAAGAAATTGTTGTCGAGATGAAGTTCTTTCAATTTTGGAGCTAGCCATGCATCCAACTCCACACTCCTAATCTTATTGTCTTCAAGATGGAGTATTTCTAGGCTGTCGCTATTGAAGACCGGGACAGTGGCCAATAAGTTCTTGCTGAGTTGGAGTTTTTTTAATTTAGGAGTCAGTCGTTTGTTGAACTTGACATCCATGATCTGATTCGTGTGAAGACTGAGTTTTTCAAGGTTGTCGCTCTTGAAGATCGGCATAGAGGTTAAGAAGTTGTTATACAGATAGAGTTCTCTCAATTTGGGGGTCTCCCATCCGTCGACCTCCACGCTAGTGATCTTATTGTTGTAAAGGCTGAGTATTTCTAATTTGTGACTCTTTAAGGCCGGAACATAGGTCAATAAATTGTTGTAGAGCCAAAGTTCTCTCAATTCAGGAGTCGCCCATTTGTTGAACTCCACACTCGTGATCTTATTGGTGTGAAGACTGAGAATTTCTAGGCTGTCGCTCTTGAAGTCCGGTACTGAAGTCAAGGAGTTGTTGTTGAGGTGGAGTTCTTTCAATTTGGGAATCGCCCATCCAACGAACTCCAGACTCGTGATCCGTTTGTTATCCAGGTCCAGCCTTTCTAGGCTCCCACCCTTGAAGGTCAGGACAGAAGTCAACAAATTGCTGTCTAGATAGAGATCTTTCAAATTGGGGGTCGCCAATCCCTCGAACTCCACACTCGTGATCTTATTGTCTCTAAGACTGAGTATTTCAAGACCGTCGCTTTGGAAGGCTGGGACAGAATTCAACAAATTGTTGTGGAGCCAGAGTTCTCTCAATTTGGGAGTCGTCCTACCGTCGAACTCCACTCTCGTAATATTATTATCTTCAAGGTGGAGTATTTCTAGGCTGTCGCTATTGAAGACCGGGACAGTGGTCAGCAAGTTCTTGCTGAGTTGGAGTTTTTTTAATTTAGGAGTCATTCGTTTGTCGAACTTGATATCCATGATTTGATTCGTGTGAAGACTGAGTTTTTCTAGGTTGTCGCTCTTGAAGATCGGCATAGACGTCAAAAAGTTGTTATACAGATAGAGTTCTCTCAATTTGGGAGTCGCCCATCCGTCGGTCTCCACGTTTGTAATCTTATTGTTGTAAAGGCTGAGTATTTCTAATTTGAGACTCTTTAAGGCCGGGACAGAGGTCAAGAAATTGTTGTAGAGCCAAAGTTCTCTCAATTTAGGTGTCGCCCATGCGTCGAACTCAACACTCGTGATGTTATTGGTGTGAAGACTAAGCACTTCTAAGCTGTCGCTATTGAAAACCAGTACTGACGTCAATAAATTGTTGTTGAGCTGGAGTTCTCTCAATTTGGGAGTATGCCGGTTGTCGAACTTGAAATTCATGATCTGATTCGTGTGAAGACTGAGTTTTTCTAGGTTGTCGCTCTTGAAGTTCGGCATTGAGGTCAAGAAGTTGTTATACAGATAGAGTTCTCTCAATTTGGGAGTCTCCCATCCGTCCAACTCCACGCTTGTAATCTTATTGTTGTAAAGGCTGAGTATTTCTAATTTGTGACTCTTTAAGGCCGGGACATAGGTCAATAAATTGTTGTAGAGCCAAAGTTCTCTCAATTTAGGTGTCGCCCATGCGTCGAACTCAACACTCGTGATCTTATTGGTGTGAAGACTAAGTATTTCCAGGCTGTCGCTCTTGAAGACCGGTACTGACGTCAATAAATTGTTGCTGAGCTGGAGTTCTCTCAATTTGGGAGTCGCCCATCTGTCGAACTCCACACTCTGGATCTTATTGTCACTAAGACTGAGTATTTCTAGGCTATCGCTCTTGAAGGTGGGAACAGATGTCAAGAAATTGTTATCGAGATGGAGTTCTCTTAATTTGGGTGTCGCCCATCGGTTGAACTCCACACTCGTGATCTTATTGTCTTCAAGATGGAGTATTTCCAGGCTGTCGCATTTGAAGGTCGGGACAGAGGTCAAGTAATTGTTATAGAGATGGATTTCTCTCAAATTGGGAGTCGCCCATCCGTCGAACTCCACACGCGTGATCTTATTTGTGTGAAGACTGAGTATTTCCAGGCTGTCGCTTTTGAATTGCGGGACCGATGTCAACAAATTGTTGCAGAGCCAGAGTTTTTCCAGATGTTTGAATTCATGAAGATTGCGGAAAGGAAAGTTCTCCAGACGACTATGCTGAATTCCGAGATCCACGTGCAAGTGTTTCAAAGGGAGAAAGGCTGTAGGATATACCTTTTTCACTGCAGTGTTGTTCATCCATATCTGTCGGAAGGAAAGAACCCCGAAGAATCCTTCGCGGATCTCTACTACTTCCGTATTGTCTCCCATGAGGAATTCCCTGGATGGAGAATGACCATCATCAGAACATTTGACATTCCACTTGCTGATAAATATTTCCTAACTCTCGAATGATGTGAGCATGTTTTGAAAATTTCTGACTCTTAGTTTGTAAAAACTCTCGACTTTGTGAAAAAAAGCTCCATGTCCCCTAATCCTCTGTTAACTTGCTTGCATTCCCTAGGAAATCAAACTTCGCTTTCTTTTCGGCAGGTTCTTCTCCTACTTCATGATGTGTTACTGCTAAGTAACCAATATTTATAATCAAATCTTTAAGCTTACAAGCTTTTTCCTTACTCGCCCAGAGAAGCTTGTTCAGAAAGTTCTCTGTAAAAATGTCACGATCATGCATATCTTCTACTAGCGAGTTTTTTTGCCCTTCGGGCAAACAAACTCGCTAGTTTCTCGCTATGGTCGCGCCTTCAGCGCTCTATTACCTTGGATAGTGATTAATTCATTCATTTTTTGCGAAATGGGAAACACGTATTTAAGGTACGTCCCCATTGAAATACGTGACATATGGGGTCGAAAGTCTTGATTTTTATCAAAATCATTCCCTCTATGATTCTATGTGTGCCTAACTTGAAATCTTTTTTGTGTCCCTTTTTGTAAGGGTGGAGAATACATTTTTAAATACTTCCCACCAATAATGTACGGTATGGAGACATATTTCAAAATTAGGATATTTACTCTACTCAGCCATGAAACAGGTACTTTTGAGGGAAGTTTAAATGTTCTGTCTCTGTTTCGTTGGATCAAAAAAAATCATGAAAATGAACTGAAAAAAGTGTCCTAATTGGTTTTAACGAAATTTTTTTTCTTTTGAAATGTAGACTCAGGGAACTTCATGCCTCCCAGTTTCAGCCTTATACGTTTCCCCTTTTTACTGTCGGAAAAAATGTATTTAGAAAAGCGACTCACCCAAAAGCTGTGCTCTGATGAGACGTATAAAAAAAGTTTAATTATTCCTTAAATCAACATCACGTCAGTGATGCGTGCGCCACTACTTATCTATGTCTGCCCGGTGAACTACATGCCCACAAAGATTCAATATTATATATTTCCCCTTTTCGCAGGTGAAAAAACATACTTGGAAAAGCCGACCTTCAAATGCGACAGCCTGGAAATACTCCATCTTGAAGACAATAAGATCACGAGTGTGGAGTTCAAATATCATGTCACTTATATATGTACCAAGTTTCATCTTTCCACACTAGCTCAATACGCCAGGACAAAAATATACTTGAAAACGTCGGCTCACAAAAATATGCCCCCAAGGCATGGATCTAAAATTTTTCATTTTTTCTGAACTCATCGTCTCGTTAGGCACGTCCATGCCAAGTTTCAGCTTTCTATGTCTCTCCGTTTTATTTAAGCAAAAATAATGTTATGGTGGGGGAATGAGTAACGCTAATTCTAAGGAAGGCAAAGGAAGCCAAGGTATGGCCGGGAATTGAACCCGGACCTTCTGATTGCTAGTCAGAGATGCTATGACTACACCACCGATCCATGCACACCCAGTTGACTCTCTGAATGCCATCCTCATCTGTCACAAAATATATTTAAGGAAACGTTTCCACCCAAAAGTTGTACCCCTAGGGCATGTTCCTCCAAAGTTGGATTTTTCCTGAACTCTGCATCCCAAAAGTACCTGTTTCATGGCTGAGTAGAGTAAATATCCTAATTTTGAAATATGTCTCCATAAGAAAAATCCAACTTTGGAGGAACATGCCCTAGGGGTACAACTTTTGGGTGGAAACGTTTCCTTAAATATATTTTGTGACAGATGAGGATGGCATTCAGTCAGTCACGATCGTCTATATACAGGGTGTTCTTAGACGCAAAATAGGGAATCCTTTACCGCCTGTATGCGGAGTACCTTCGGCGCCTTAGAGCCCACCGGGTTGCATATCTGCAAGGAAACAAACCAGGGAAAGGCTTCATCCTTCTAGAAATGCAACCCGGTGAGCTATAAGGCACGCTTTGAACTCCACAAAGAGGCGGCAAAATTTTCCCTATGTTGCGTTTAAATACGAACACCCTGTATATTAGATTTACACCTTGAAAAAGCTACTCGGATACTTGGATTCCGACACTTGTAGTGCACTTCGTGTTAGCCCAATATTTCACACAGGTATGATATGATGATGATCCGTGGAACAGTTTGGATCTCAAATGAGAAAGGGAATTCCGATTGTATTTCCCTATCGGATGATGGGAAAATGGAGAGATTGCTTCTTCTTCCCCTCGGCAGGAGAACTACTCTGAAGCGATGCGATTGCGTGCAGAGTAGGATACATTGAACATGTTTATTCGTAGAGTATATGTTTCTAGTGATTATGGCGTCTTGTTGCGAAATTTCATGCATCTAATTCTATTAATATTTCTTCCAGATCGATAAATAAATTTATATAATGGTCCCATGAATAAAAAATCACCCTGTCTTTAGGAATGTTTAGGTTCCTGGACACGCAGTGATAATTTTTTTTGGAGGAGTTTCGAACCTCCTTTGAGATTACAGACACTTTGGGATTTTTTGATATTCGAAACTGATGTTCGAAATTGAACTAACAAGCGAACGATCCCTTTCCTCATTCAGTTTGAAAGAGTCTCTGAAAAATCTTCAACATGATGTCGACTGTCATTGTTGACATATAGGGAAGCAACGTGAAACGTTCATTTCCTGACTCAAAACGTAGAGGCCTCCCGATAGCCCCTGAAATCCCCACAAATAGGACATGATGGTCCTTCTTCGAGACGCACACCTCGTATTCCAATGGACATTTGGCAAATATTTCCCCACACTCTAAAAAATCATTTCACGAAATTCTGATGAAGACATATGAACAGAGTTTCCATCTAATGCGCGGAAAAGGGGATTCAGATTTAGAATTTAGGTGCCTTAGCCTTAATATTTCAAGGAGAAGAAAGGGAAAATTCCGCTTGTTAAGCGAATAGGGATTTGCAAAGAAACCTAAGAAATATTTCCTAGAATGACGAGAATTCCAGATTTAAATGTTCCTGGAAATTTTCACGACAAAGAATAGGACATTTCCGAGTATTTTTTACATTGTACATGGGTCATTCCACGGCAAAATGGGGACAAATGAATCAACATTTCAAAATGCATGGGCAATTCTACAGTGGGTGTCGCCACGAAGAGTATATTCTAACATATACACAGAATTCTGGGTTTGCATGCACTTGGCTGCGATGCCCTGCAGCATCGCCATTTTGAATTTAAGGCAGTCAATATGGCTTCTCTTCACAGTACGCATTCTTTTTGGTGATTTCTTGAAGATTTTACCTAGGCAAGGACTGTAAATCAAGAACAATTTGACATATGATGCGTTCCGTCAAAGTAGTCGTCTCATTCTCAGTTATTACTGCAAACGTACTTTCTGCGACGTCTTGAAGATGAATAAATTTTCCCATGTAACATGAGACACGAAATTGTTTTTCCGTTTTCTCGCACTAACAATAACTTTAAAAAACTCGGAATGTTATATCCAACAACAGTTTAATCCCTGCACTTGTTATGCCTCAAGGGACGATCTGATACTTAAAATTCATGTTGCCATGCTCATGTGCGGGACTGCATCGACTATTTCGAGGAAATGCCCTGTTTCTTTTCCAGAAGATAAAAAAATAAAAAACAAGAGAACTATTGCTCATATTGCTCACCAGAGTTGAGTGGTGGGCCATGAGGGCTTCATCAGGGCTGAGGAAATCGCAGCGGCTGAGCTGGCCCTCGAACAATCCACTCTCACATTGCCATCCGAATATTTGGTGCACGTGCAGGGGGATATGTCTTCGTAGGGGCATGTTTGCTCCGTGATCGCAGACGCAAAAAAGGGAAAGAAAATGAATAGGACGGTCAATGATGGATTCATTATATGATCGGCAATCGGAGGACGGCTGGATGAGGCCCGTGGTGTTGTGTATCCTTTTCAGGTGTGTCTTCTTAGGTGATGGGAGTTGGCCCAAGTAGGTATGACAAGTATTCCTGTGGGAACGGAAGAATGCTACAACACATGTGGTAGAAAAGTGAGAATGAAAGTGTCCATGCATAAATTTCAGAGATTGTGTAATTCATGCGAACTAACGCTATTTTCATTCTGAAATTCCAGCTTTAATATTTCGCCATTACCTAATTAGTTGAAAAGGTGGCACCTCCATGTAACCACAATCAACAATTCAACTGTAATGAGCTTCATGCCATGGTGCCACTTTCGCATAAAGTTTTCTTGAGAAACGTCATTCACAAAAATTGGGCCCAAAGGAATTTGACACCAAGATAGGATTTTCCCTAAATTCTGCTCGCCAAATCTTAGCATTTATCTGTTCTTTTGTATCTATCATAGAACACGCTAAGAATTAAGAAGAGTCAGTCTCGCGATCGTCTTCCTGGAAAAGCTTCAAAGCGACGTCTCCCATCATTTCCTTGCATTTCTCAATTCGATTTTTCTGTTCCCTCGGAAGAGTTTCATTCATACTGACGATTTTGAAATACGAGACGGTACATTATGAAAATTCTGCTGCAGAAGTTGAATTACATATTAAACACTGAAGCTTGGTACCTATGTTTCCCACCCAAAAGTAAGAAAACGCAAATATTGAAAGTACAGGGTGATTCAAAAGTCACTTTAAATTTTTTCAGGCCGTAAATGATATGAATAGATTTGTCTGCTTCTCCTGGGCAGTTTGGCATAATATTAGTATGGGGCGAAAGAAACTTCGGAAGAAACGACAGGAAAAGAATTATGATTTGAGTAACCTTTTTTTTACTCGTGGATCACTCCACGCCAAATCGACCAGAGCGTGATCCCGACCATCTTCGATTTTTGGACAAAGATCGTATATATATATATTAGGTATATGAGTTTCTCGGCAACCGGGAGACCAATTTGCCTAAACAATTGGGTTCAATAAGGAAGCACTCTTTAAAGTATCCGGTGGATTGGTATCATATGATCCATCATTTGTGTCGTTTTGTTGCCATCGTCAAATTTGCGCGTAAGTACAACTTTTGCCCTGTAAATTTCCAGTACTCGGCATCTCAATTTCATTCACTGTCGAGTATTTTTTACCAAATCCTAAAAAAATACCCACATTCAATCAAAAATATTAGAAAATACAGCGTGCTGCAAAAATACGCGGACAAAATAGGGAATGAAATGCTTACTTGAAAATAAGGGAATTTTCACAACCAGCGAGAACAAAACACCAAAGCTTACGATCTCGGGATGGCACCTGCTTCCGAGACGGCCTCCTCCGGCGCGGATGCACTCCTTGCACCGCTTGGGAAATTCGTCGACGACCTTGCCCGCCGTCTCCGAAGATAAGCCGATGAGATAAGCCGCTGGTACTGATCGCCGATCGATCTGCACAGATTGTGGTTGTTCGTGCTTGAACAGAGGCGATAAAATCGATCGTTTGGTCTATTTTCGAGATCATTTCATTGCACGAGATGAATCAGGGTTCAGGTCAAACTGAACCTAATAATTTGAGGCATGCTTCTGACTATGTGAACTCTTTTTATTCATAATTTTAAGCCCTTTTGTCTCCCGGTTGGCGAGAAACTCATGAATATGTAACGGTGTACTTATTTTCCGGGCACCCTGTGCGTGCAATTGTCACCCATTTTTTGGATCCTGCCGCTTAAATGGACTAATACTTGTGAAACAATTTTTGCGATCACTACTCTTCCTTTTAAGATAAAAGCTTCGTTCATCTTTAGATTGATTTAAGACACAGTTCTCGAAAGCTACAATAAGAGCTCTCACATTATGAAACAGTTTGCTGAGATTATGTGGCTGGCATCTACACTTGTCACCATTCGAACTCGTAGTCGCAATAATTCAAAGTGAACTTCATGCCTTTCTAACGATGCCAAATTCGTGTTTGACGCTCAACCGCCTCGTGAAATATAACCATTTCACAGCAAGAACAGTACATGGATGGGAATCAATGGAATCTAGCGCGACGCCGCCAGATATGCGATACTTTTGAAAAAATTAATTTTCAACGTTGACCATTTCATTATTTGTTCCCTGAACGACTTGATATTATCAAGGACGTGAATTTTATATTTCCCGGAACGGGGTTCAAAAAAACTATTTGCTTTAGGATTGATCCTATTAACGTTTTGGATACGCTCTTTTTGAATCGCATTCAGTCCAAGTAGAGCCCTGCTACCTGGCCAGCTACAAAGTTCGGCTCAGGTTGACCTAAACACTAAGTGCCCCAAAACACTGATACTGACCTAAATACATTCAGGTTGCTTTCTCAATAAGGCGCATAGTTCCTTACTCTTTAATTAAACTCCTAAGAGAAGAAACCTGAAGCGAGAGATCCTGGCAGGGAAAGCAGCTCTCTCTCGCGCTGACTTCCCCTCCCCCCCCCCCCCCCCCCCCCCCCCCCCCCCACACCCCCCC